>NQII01009955.1:21003-38980 GCA_002778355.1 Clitarchus hookeri
TTTTTATATCACTAATTACTAGTCTATTGCATATATTGTTTAACAATTAAATGCCTCCATCCTACAGTGTTACAAGACGTCCGATGGGCGTATCTGAGTTCATGAGTGATAGAAGTCCTAATAAAAGTAAAATAACTAAATTTGATTAATTTTATTCACACAGCTATTATTTACAGATTTAATCTACCTATCTTCACTATTGCTCTGTTCATTTCTTAGTGAGCGCAATATTTAATGTCTATTTCAGCTCTAATTAACGTTTTTCTTAATGTCTCTTTTTGGTTATAGTCTATTAACTCATGCTCATCATTAACACATCTTCAGTCTATCTGTTGCCATCATTTGTAATGCCTTTCACTCACGCATCCAGTCCAATAGTCCAGCCTACCGGTCGTACTCTTCACTGCTCTGATGATTGCAGTCGCCCCGCTGGTCACTTCCGGTGCTACTCGTTGCTCTTCTCGGTCGTCGTATTTTGCTCGATGCCGCACAATCGCTCAAACTTCCGACTTTCATGGACTCTCCACTTCACCCCACTCATCAACAACCGGCTCGGAGGCCTGTTGCACTCTTATATCAGTCGCCCTGACAATCTGGGAGGTTCAACGCACCCCGAGTCACGCTGGGAGAAACGAGGTCAGTAATCCAGAGCATTCTTCAGATATACGCAGAAATGTAATACAACTGTGGTCAGGATCGCGCGGTAGGATGCTTTGTGTAACAGATGCGCACTTGTTGGTTTATCGCTCGCCTGCCATTCAAAACATTCCATTGACTTGCCGCCCACTATCAAATTTCTTCTCTGTCCTCTTCCGCTCGCTCGCGCGTGATGGGCCAAGGTCAAAGCAGACCAGCGACATGTAACAATATGCAATATAAAATGATTAGGCATTTGTTTGAAAATAGTGGTCATACAAATACTTCAAGCTTATTTGGTTTATCTACGATATCGTTTAATCAATTTTGACCAAATTTTGTATGCTGTAAGTATACATAACAACAATCAAATGTGTCTACACGAAGTCTCTTTTGCTTGCCATTTTGTAGTATTGTGCCACATGAAGTAATGAAGATTTTATGTGTTACACCTAAAGAAAAAGTGTATCGATTGCAACCAAATTTGGCAAACAAGTAGTACTGTGGCAGGTGATGATAACTAGTAGGTTTTAAGTAGGTTAGACACTTAATTTAAAAATAGCGGCCAAATATATTTTTGAGTTTGGTATGCAGTATTGCTAAAATCATGTAATCAAATCCAATGTGTCTACACAGAATTTCTTTTGTCCGGCATTTTGTAAGTAATATATTTATAATATATATTAATATGTTAATCTATGTAAATACAATTTTAATGTCATAACTCGGAAAACGAATGACAGATCCTACAAAATTTGGTGCACATGTAATACTGCGGCAAATAATGTATCTGATATGTTTTAGGAAAGTCAGATACTTATTTTTTATCAAAATGGTGACCATATAACCATTTTAGCTTAGTATTTTGGAATGTCGGAACCGTGTAATTAATTCTTAACCTAACTGTGTATGCTGGCAGTATATATTGCAACCATCAAATGTGCACACACAAAATCTCTTTTGTCTACCATTTTGTAAGAAAGCATCACATAACAAATTGAAATTTCTGTTATATCTCCGAGAAATAAACAATGGATTCCTACAAACTTTCACCAACAAATAGCACTACGTAAGGCCATGTAAATTTATATGTTTGAGTAGGTCAGTCACTTATTTTAAAAAATGGCGACCTTGTAAACATTTGTAATATGTTTAAAATAACAAACTATGAAACATAAATTAATTTAACTTGGTATGCTTGCAATATATATAATAACCGTGATATCTGTCCATACAGAGCCTCATCTTCCCGCCATTTTTAAGATAGCCTCGCAATACAATTTAAAACTGTATGTCATATCTCTGAGAACAATCATCCTATTACTACCAAATTTGTTGAAGAAGTTGTTCTGCAGTAGGCCATACTAATTTGTAGGTTTTTAGTGTGTCAGATACATATTTTTATAATGGCGGCTTTAAAAATGTTTTACCTAAGTGTGCTATATCTACAAAACTGTGCAACCGATTTTAACATAATTTTCGTTACTGGCATTATCTATGACTGTCATTAAATGTGTAATTTTGTAATCCATTAAACACGTTACATGAAAAAATAGAGGTTTTCTTGTTATATATCGATTNTATATATATATATATATCGATTAACAATCAACCGTTTCCCCAACAAACTTTACAAGCTACTAGTGCCACAATAGGTTATGTAAACATCATATTTTAGGTGCGGCAGGCCTTTTTTGGAATGGCGTTTATACAAATAATAATAATACAAACATTACAAATAAAATACAAACAATTGTGCCAAAATAAACCAAAATCTGTATAGTAAGAGTATTTGTTTGAAACATCAATTATGCATATAAAGATTTTCTTTTGCCATATTTTTTTTTTGCAGAAAAGTGTCAGGAGAGTAAATTGAACTGTTTCCATTATTTCCAGGACAATTTGACTTATTTTCACTTAATTTTTCACACCAATATTGCCACACAAATCTATGTAAACTTACCTGATTTATATGAAATGAGACATGGATTTTTAAAATGGCGATTATATATATAGACTGATTCACAGCACCATTATCACCCTTTTTCTCGTCAACACGGCACAGGGGGTTCGCGAAAATGTTGTGATAACTATATCCTATATAAATCATCGATTAGTAGTAAAAAAAAATTAAACACTAAAATAGTAATTAGATAGGACACATGAACCTATATGGTTTAAGAGGGTATGACACTTATTTTGTAAATGAAGGGCCTGTAAATATTTTAGGTTAGTAGACCTCATCACTAAAAAAAATTGTAATAATTAATTCCGACGTCAAGGCTCCAGATCACACCTCCGTAATGCTGTTGGTTTGGATGCTAGCATTTTGTACGACGTTTTCTGGGTTAGAGTTCCGGGTATGGTACGTGTGTATTGTTATTGTCTCACTACTGTTGCATATGTTTCTGCTTTTATTTCTAATGATATTACTGCCAGCGATATGTCAAGGCCTACCTACTATCTAATCTTTTAAGAACTTCATAATAAATAATTTGCACCCGAGTAGATGATAGTAGGCTTATTAGTTATATCAGTAAATTCTTGTTTTTACCAATAGTGCTATCAAAGTATAGTTTATATTTTTTGAGAATCTCGTATTCTGTACATCAACATACTCTATAAAATTATATCAGCCGTAATAGTGGTTTTATTGGGACTGAAATAAACAAATGTTTCTAAAAATAATTAGGATTTGGTTTTACTTGGCTGCCACATATACCCATTTCGAAAATCTACCTCACGATACTCGTATTTAGATTGACGAATGAGTCTTTGGGGTTTCAATAAGTTCGACATATCCTAAAATCGCGAATAGGAAAACGTATGTTATCTTCAAAACATGCGATAGTAAATTGTCAGAAATTTTTCGCTGAAGGTAGTGGCCGTTTTTTTTCTCGCATAGTTATTATTTTTCACTTGCATTTTTTAAAAGTATTATACCTTTCTTAATAATGACACTGTTTTGCTTAAGAAAATTTTAAAACATATGAATTTAGAAATATCAGAGCTGGAAAGGAAATTTATGAAAAATTACTTACGGATAATTTAACAAATTATTTTACTTTTGCAGATATTCTGTTTATCCAGATTGGTTCCCAAATACCTTCACACTGGAGTAAGGTTCTATTTATTTCGCCAGATTATTGAAAAACCCTCGGATATCGTTTCCTTCAACACTTTTTTACGTCTGTTTTAGCCATCCTTTGAAGGAGTTCTCGTCTAACCTGTTAATTCGTTGAGCCTCAAGCGAGNACTTTTTTACGTCTGTTTTAGCCATCCTTTGAAGGAGTTCTCGTCTAACCTGTTAATTCGTTGAGCCTCAAGCGAGACAAAGTGTGATATCCGAAGCAATAACCAGGTTAAATTCAACCTTCTTTTAGGGAGACGGAAAATGTTTGTGACGAGAGCTTGAGGGGAGAATTGAAAATGAGGAAGGGGCGTAGCGGCATACAGGAGCAACCGTTGAGCCTCAGGATAACAATATCGAGCCGAAGAATTGGAGAAGATTGCAGTGTCTCGTCTCTTATGTAAACAAGACATGGTATTGCTTCTCCTCTCCATACGCTAACGAGGTAGTTCTTCTGCGACGGAAACGTGCAAAAATGCAATATCTTCTATAAAATANTTCTCCTCTCCATACGCTAACGAGGTAGTTCTTCTGCGACGGAAACGTGCAAAAATGCAATATCTTCTATAAAATAAAAATTTATATTTTTTCTAAGTTTCTCGATTAGAACGCCCGGCTAACCGGTGCATGAATTACTATCCAGGTGTTTGAAGTACGTGATATAAAAATACAGCTAGACATTTTTGCCAACGACAGGCGTATCTGATCACTGGGCAGAAATTCTCGGAAATAATCGGAGGCCGCTGTAGTGTTGAGGTCTCGTGCCCCAAACCGCGGCCAACTGACTAACTGGCAAAGTTAGTTCTGTTTTTCGAATGAGGGAAAACATGGCGGACAATGCCACCTGCTTCATCGTCACTGAAAATCTCAGCTCTTAAGCTCCTCCTGAATCTCAGTTCACTTCGGAAATAGTAATTTTTCTGCAAATTCTTTAACCTGCCTTGCCCGCAAACGTAATAGGTGGTGGAAAACAAACTTCTATACGAGACATCGATGACCTTTGCTACAAACGCTCCAGAAATACGGACACATTCATGTCTCTTTTCCAGTGCGATGCATTCTGGTGCAGTATTGAGGGAGTAGGGGAGAATGGAGAATGGCAAAATCTTTCAGAAATGTTGTCGCCTGAAAGTCCCGCAATACTGCCCATGAATAAACTTACACAGTTAAAGCACCACGATAAGAAACGTTGCTACCGTAAAAAGAAGTGTTATCAGGAGTTAAAATGCTCTGCTCCCAAGGATGAAACCTATCGAGAGGAGGTACACTGGTCACGTATTGTGGAGGATCCATATTCGGAGCGTTCTCCAGCCTTACTAGTTTCAGTTTTCCAACGTTCACTCCACACCAAAAAGTTCAGCGGAGAAGTGATAAAATACCGGGCTCAAGGTAGCAGCAACCAAACTCCTGCAACAGCAACAGAATGCTCTCTTAGTTCATTACACTTCTCTTTATAGCGGGAACAATTCAAGTTGTTCTCTTGAAGGAACTATCTGTTCTCTAGGAGGAAGAGAAAGATCCGCTATAGAAACTATGTTCATAGTTGCAGATACAGTCACACACAATACCACAAAAAAAAACACTTCTGTTGCAGTTACACTGTATACGTTGACGATGTTTAGTTGGTGCCTACAACCAGTCTTGATTGTTTTCCGTATATTAATAGTCTCGGTGTGTTATGGTTACAAATATTTGGTTCCAACAACCAATTGTTTTTTCTCAATTGAATTTAATGTTGGTGTGGTATATGGCCACTTCCTTCCCCATAATGATCTCGCTATGGACGAAATGTAAGTACCATCCTCGGCTGACTGAACTTATACTGTAGTATTTTTTAATCTGCCTCTCTTGTCATATACGATTTCTTTTAATGATTAAAGATCTGTCCAGCATTGTAGACGAAATATCTGAAATATTTAAGTATTTTAAGAAACATGGAACAAAACTCCTAAATAATTTTACATCATGTTGTAACTACGCTTTTATACATGTTATGTTCTTAATGAAAATTAATTTCACTGCCCAATCGGTCAGAAACGCTCTCACGAGAGAATGTCAGTCCTTTGGTGACTCATGAAGAATTTTTTCTATTCTTGTATTATGCGTGTATGAGCTTACCTCACTTGGGTTGCATTTTATTAAAAGATTTATTTGATGCGAGCAAAAAAAAATTAGTATTAATTGTGGTGTACAATGCCTGTTGCAAGCACCAATTACGTTAATACACTGCACTTTTTGTTCCCCATTATATGAAACAATAAAATCGATTTGTAGCTGGCATGGAAGTCTGAAATTACATTTCTTTTCCACACAATAAACTATTTCATGTCGGAAGATACTGTCATTTGAAAATTTAAGCTTGAATACCAAACTACGTAAGATCACAAACAAGTTCTATCACACTTTGAATGCAACTGGCCATTAAAATTGCAACACCAAAAAAACATGAGCTATTGGACAGAATACCCATCATACACTGGTGACATGTTTAGTCAACACTGTGTAGCCCCACCATGGGCGGCAATAACCGCTGCTACACGACGCGGCATTCAAATGTCTGAGGATGTCCGCTTGGAGTATCTCCACCCTTGCTGCTTCGATGCGTGACCAAAGTTCATTCGTTGTGACTGCGTGTACCCTACTGCAGATCAGCCGTCGTCCGACCATGGGCCGCGCATTTTGGATGGGCGAGAGATCCGGTGAAAGTGGAGGCCAAGGAAGCAGTGTAATATGATGGTCATCCTAAAAACATAGGGAGATGTGTGCCACGTGCAGTCACGCACTTTCCTGTTGGTGCAATGCTCCAGGCTATTTCTGAAGACTGGGGCTCCAAAACATCCACAATGCAATGGTTGCTGGCCAGTGTATAGGCGATGTGGACTATGCGCGAGCAGACTGGAATCCGATGGCATCACCTACCATACATCCAGGTAGGTACTGGGCTGGTATGACTGTGCATAATGCAGGAATCAGCCAGAAATGCGCCATGGTATCACCAGACACGAATACGACCATCGTGGTGCTGCAAGCAGAAGTTAGTTTCTTTGTAGAAGACGATGCCATGCAATTCATCCCTCCAAGCTCGACGATCTACGCATCATGCAGACGCAGGGGTCTGTGGTCAACAGTCAGTAGCAGCCGCAGTAATGGGCGCCTGGACAAGATGCCTTAATGCTGCAGATGGTGACGCACAGTGCATGCGGACACAGATTGATGTGCCACATGCCTTAACTCCTTAGCGAAGTCGTTGTACGGTCCGTAACTGCCATAAGCACCAGCTGACTGTCTTCGTGCTCGTTAGTGAGATGGGGTCGTTGGTTTCCCGCACATTGCTCAGCCCGTCCCTCCTCCAACAGGAGAACCTATTTCGTGGTAGAATTATCCACAGCCCCGATAGGCTACGATTCTCCTGCGATTAAAGGTGGGAACCTGTACGTGTTTCGATGCGGCACACTTACTCCGTCTGTGCACACTAACAGCAGGGAAACACAATGCCACTACTTCTCAACGACTCCCCGACCTCCGCTTAAATGCCGCTTATCATTGTCGCTATTGGCACATATGCTGCGCCACTTTGTTGAACAACTAATCGCGTCATTTTCCTACCCTGTTCTATGCATTCCTCCAATGTTGTGTCCGTGAAGTGCGTCTTTCTTGGTGATGCAATTTTAATTGACAGCAGTGTATTTTAGATGGCGACTTTAAATTTTTACAGAGTAGGCACTTATTTCAAGATGGCCGTTCTATTATTTTGACGAAATATATCATATGTTTGGTGCCGTTACACGGTTTACAACTGAACTAAGTGTATGCTGTAGATAATTCTTTGTACAATAAATTCAGCAAGTCCAATAAGAAAGTTGCGCTACAAAATACTAACTTTGTAATTTATATTTCAAGGTCTATTTCATCGATTACCAACATATCTGGTGTTAGGACTTTTACAGAATTAATTATTTTTTGAAAAATTAACTTAATATCTAAACATTTGAAAATATTATCAAATTTACTTGCGTACATGAGTAGAAGAAAGTAAACGAATAAATTATATATATAGCTTTTTTTATTTAGTGCGTGTAATGCTGCTTATTGTAAAGTACTCTACACAAGGGCTGTGTAATATGACATTATAACGGTCCTGATACAACCAATATTTACTATAAAAACGACGATACTATAAAAATTTTTTTTAAACAATATATTGCACATGACCAGATTTGTTATGTTGCAGTGTTCGTTTCTTTCCTTTTCGATATTGGTAGTATAAATAAGTTATTTGCAATTGTGTATATCTTCATTTCTTTTGTCACCCCCAATCCCTAGGCCTGTATTATCGCCATGTTTTATGAATTCGATATTTCCATTATTAATATAAGTAAAATTTTTTATATCGATATTGGTGATATTAGTCTATGTCAGTGACTCTTAAGATGTTTGCGAATTAATAAGAGCGATATTTTATCATTCGATACTTAACATATTCAATGTTAGCGACATTAGTGACGTAGATATTTTCGCTTTTAATGCAAGCTACTTTTAACACTTTATGTAAGTGAAACATCGCATCGTTACAGTAACGACATTGAAAAATGGATATCGCGAAGTCTTACTAAATATGCAGGGCTGAGGTAGCGGGTTTAAATCCTGATATCCCTTTCTTTTGGGAAGTGGTTTCCCGCAGTAGATTTACCACCCCACCCCAGGACGCATGGTGGTGCAATTATTGCTACCTAAATGCGCAACACGCTGCTCATTAAAATATGCTAATTTATATGTCGTAAATGAGCATCAGCGGTGATAGACATTACTTGATCATACGAGTTGCTGCGTAAACAAATTATATGGAAATAGTGCACTTTCTATTTGCGAATCATTACGCTGAACGATGATTAGGAATGAGCACGCACCGTTTAATTAAATACGCATATTTTCCCCTCTACTGTTTCACGGTCTGTGCGGCACATAATCACGAATAACCAAATACAAAACATGAAAATGCACGGATTTAACTCAAAGCTTTCAATTTTTACATGGTTTTAATGGAAAATGTTATTATTTTTTAACTTCCTAAGAGTTTTATGTGTTCATTGCGATTCCACTTTTAAATAATTAAAAGTAGGGTAATATATTATACGCCAATGATTTTGTAAAGTCCTACCAGTTATATTGTAGAAAATTATTACTTTTTCCATGTGTTTATTTTCAATATTTTGGATTACATGTAACGTGTGGAATTCGCCTGTGAAACCCGCATGCTTCTACAATAATACGCCAAGACTACAAACCTTTTTATATTGCTCAATAGATATGTGATGAGATCCTGCTTTTGGGCTTTTATATGTTGTCATGAAGCAAATAATTGAATGCGTGTGAGCATCGACAATCTACATTATGGGGCTTCCTAATCCAAGCAGAAAATGCAAACAGAAATTATGTGTTTAATAAACACCGCCGCTTATCTAACACGCAGGAGTGTGTTTGCGTGCGTTCCAATTACCAATAAGCGATGATACACTGGGCGTATTATCCTTATCTTTGCTTTTATTGGTTGCTAAATTTGATCCCGTTACGAACGCAATTTACTGGCCTACTGAGTCCTTTGTTGCTGTTTTCCTCGAAAATTGATTTAATGTGCTTAAACAGCAGTTTGTGTGCTATTGTTTGTTGATAAATTTTAGCTGTCTGTATTTTTCCTTACAACTTATTTTGTTTCTGGCTGTGATTTCACTGTAAATGTTTAGGGATAATGGCTTCTGTAAAAGTTGAAGTCGGTTGCAATATAAATGTCGTAGTTGGATACTGCTCTACGCGTAATTATATAGTTTACTGTCAACAGCATTAAATATTTTTTTTTTAATATTATACACGTAAAATATAACTTATTGCATGTTTGTAACTTTATTTTCAAAATGCGCAAGACTTTTAATATTGATACTATCACGAAATAATAGCAATAAACCATGTTGTCGCTTTTTAACTGATTTAACAATCCTTAATTAGACAGTTTTAATGCAGGTTTCTCCACTAGCCGCGTATTTTTTTATTCGTTACTTACAAATGCATGGTCAGAAATTAAAAAACGTATGCCAAAATAATTATCTTAAAATCACAAAAAAACTTAATATATAACTAACTATATGATATCGGATTCTATATATATGAAAAAAAAAACTTTTTAAAGAAATTTTTCTATATTGATCTTTTAGGCTTTAAGATAATGAAATTCTGTTAGTTAAAGAACGTACATTTGAATTTTATTATCACAAATATTTTCTTAGTAAAATTGTATATATTTTGAAACAACAATTTTTTTTCATATTTTGAGGTTTTAACGCGATATTATACAAAAAATAGCCAACAACAATTTTATTCAATAACTGCATTGTATCAACTATTGCTCTGCGCAATGATGTTATGGTTTGGGAAATGTCGCATTGCGCGGCGTCCCTATAGCCGCTAAGAGAACTGTGAACGCAAACATTTTCTGTGAAATTGTTGTTCGCGTGAATTCGCCAATCTCGGTAAATAAACGTTCTGGAAATACGACTTTTTGTAAGAAAGGCCAAAAAAATTATCTAAGTCCCCATTGTTTTTAATTTTTATCATATTAAGTGTACGAAAAACATTTGTGAAAATGGCAAAATACCGCATTTTCAAAGCTTGCCAATGCAGTTCCCTTAAGTGGTAAGAGAAAAGTACGATTGTACGAACGTAGTTTAATCTGTGGGCTTAAATCGCAAGTATAATAAACTCCCACTGTTAATCTGAACAGTAGAGCATATAGAGGGAAACACTACACGCTTTGCGCGTAGGAGCGATGAGGCGCCAGGGGTGCGTGTTAGTGTCACCCTTATCGCTCCCTCGCTTCTTGACCTTGAACGCGTAAATTCACAGTCCCTTTAAGCCACAATAAACTTAAAGATGAAGAAATTCGTTCTTCATAAGCCATATACTTCACTCCAGCGGCACTATTCGATGAAGTATTTTCTAAATAAACCTCATCTCTCTGCACATTTGAGATTGTTAACTAACCGCGATGCAGCATTGGCATGATTCCAGGGATCCCTGGTTCGTGCTTTCCGTAGACACTGCGTCAGTTGCAAGAATAGAGATTTATTTGTGCCACAAGGAAGTTATATTTTTATCAAGTTTGTTTTAAAGTTGTACAGCTACAAGTTCTCTCTGGCAAGATTCTTCTTAGCGGCGATGACCTGAGATATTCTGAGGGTTCCTGCCCGAGGAGTCAAGATCGTTACATAACTTGCTATGATCGTTCATTACATATTTTAACACAGCCACAGAATAGTGACNCCCGAGGAGTCAAGATCGTTACATAACTTGCTATGATCGTTCATTACATATTTTAACACAGCCACAGAATAGTGACTATTGAGAACTTCAGCCAGTGAACATGCTGTGAGCATCGTGATTCCCGAGATATAACAAGCTTCAGTTACTCGTGTGGTACTATCTCACAAAACGGTGGGAAAAACCAAGCTATGGGTAAACGTATTTTATGGTTGTAATAGACAGGTAGACTACTGTCAGCGCACAAAGACAAGGCAACAGTGTTATTGGTAGGACATTTGGGGAAAAAGTGAAACATGTTAATAGTATTATTTTATGCAGGAATGTTTTTGAGTAATGGACACAAAACTGCAGGACACTATCCATGAGAGGATAAGTAACAAAAATCGTATAATGTACATATGTCCGGAAATCATCGGTTCCTCGCTAGAGGGCGGTACTGTTCCCCAAGACGGCGGCATGCTCACGTATCGGTAACACGAGCAGTCCGCTTCGCTGCTGTTGCCGACTCATCCTGGAGCGGAGGTGTGCATTTTAGAGCAGCGCTGTGGGACGGTGGTCCGGTATTCCATTCGGTAACAGGTCGACAAGGTCTTACGTACGGACACGCAAATTTTAATGGACGGGAAGCAGCACGCTGTACCGGAAAAGTATCCCCGCCAACAGCAACCGCGCCATAAAATGTTTGCAACAGCGTTTCGCCGTTTGTGTGAGACAGGCTAGTTTTTCGGATATGTGTAACCACGAAGGGCTCTGGAGGAACATGTGATCTACGCTGTGGAAGATGACTTTGGTATCAGCACCAGACAGGTGGCTCACCAGCATGGGGTATGCCAGACGACTGTGTGGAACATTCTCCACGACAACCACTACTAACCGTATCACTTGCAACGTGTGCAGGGCTTATTACTTTCCTCCGTGGGAACGGTTCTGACGCTGGTTTGTTGCTCAGGCCACCACGATGTTGGGATTTATGTTATCCATCCTATTCACATATGAGTCCACCCTTACGAGGGGCGGTATCGTCAACCTCCACAACACCCATCTTTGGGCTTCGTAGAATCCCCGTGGTATGGTGGCAGTTAACCATCAGCACCGGTTCAGCCTCGTGTGGGCGGGGATTATTGGACGTCCTTCCACAACGCCTCTTAGGCGAGGCATATGTGCACTTCCTGTTGGTGACCCTGCCTCCCCTGCTGGAAGAGGTGCCTTTCGTGGCACGAAGGGTTATGCGGCTGCTATATTATGGTTCTCCAGCCCACTTCCGCATTACCGTGTGGAGCCATCTCGACAACGTCTTCCCCGGTCGATGGACCGGACGAGGTAATCCAGTTGCACTGCCCGCCTGAACACCGTACCTCAACCTTTCAGATCGCTACCTGTTGGGGAACCTGAAAGGTGTCATGTTTGCAGAGCCCATCCCGGACGTGCAAAAACTGAAACAACGTATTTATGCTGCCTGTTACGATATTCTGATGCAGGATGGCATATTTACGCTATGTTAACGTAAGTAATTGAAATTGATTAGGCACTTATTTTTAAAATGGTGGCTATACATATATGTATAAGGTTCATTTGGTATATCTCTTATACCATTTAACCAATTTAGACCACATTTTTTACGCTGTATTTCATTCAAGCATAATATATTTCAACACATAGCTACTTTTGTTGGTAATTTTTGTAAGATAGCGCTTCACGAATACATAAACTTTTGACATCATATCTCGGTGAACAGTTAACCGATTCTTACAAAATTTGGCAAACAAGTAGTACTGCGGCAGGTAGTATAAATAGGTATGTTTAAAGTATGTCACATACTTATTTAAAAAATGGCTGCCATATAGATATTTTAGTTTAGTAAGCTATATCGTTGAAACCATGTGATCATTTCCATCTTAATTTTGTATGCCTACAGTATATATTAAAACTATCAAATGCGTCTTCACGGATCACATTTATCAGCCATTTTGTGAGATGTGTCACACGAATAAATAAAATTTTATGTAATATCAAAAGAAAAAACTGATTGATTCCTACCGAATTTTGCAAACAAATAGTACTGTATCAGATGGAGTAAACTGTCATGTTTTAATTAGGCCAGGAACTTATTTTCAAATTTTCCGTGTTTATATATAATTTAAAGAAGGTTGCCATATCTATTAAAAAAAATTCAAACATACTTTGTATGTTGGCAGTATATTGGCAGTCGTGTACAGAGCCTCTTTGTTTGGCTCTTTTGTACAATTGCATAAAATAAAAACATTAAGTTTTAATGCTATAACTTTGTAACCAATCAACAAATTTCCACCAAATTCTTCACATAAGTAGCGCTGCAGTAGGCCATGCAAACTTACGTGTTTTTAGTTACTCAGGCACTTATTATCATAATGACGGTCACGTAAATATTTCAGGTTAGTAAACCATATAATTTAAAACATTACAATGATTATATTAGAATTCGATGCTCCGAATCCGACCTCCGCAATGCATTTGATTGCTTACGGTACGAGGTTTTCTTGGTTCGAATCCCGGGTAAGGCACGTGTATATTTGTAATTTCCTCACTACTGTTGCATTTGTCTCTGGTTTCCCCTCTAATTATCTGCTTTCAACGAGATGTCAAGTCCTACCTACCATCTCAGGTTTCAAGAACTTCATTAAAAAGTAAGTTCCCTTTTGTAGAGTAAAGTACGCTCACAAGTTCAGTAACTTCTTGTTTATACTCATTAAATCATCTGATACTATTCGAGCTCAAAATAACTGGTTATCTGAGTCAAAAATAAATATACATACTTAGCAGAATTGTAAAACAACGTTGTGTACTTCACTACCAAATATAAATACGTGCATGTCATTCTGAGAAAAAAACATAGTACTAATGCCTGGCCAACCATATGTGGCGTGATCGTATTTCATTTTACGTATTAGTTCATGTATTTTTGATTCCTGTAATTTTATTCTATCGCCATAAACTATTTATGTAGGACTCAAAAACATGCGGAATTTAGAATACTAGACCAGTACCTGTATGGGAAACGTGTACGAATTGTGCTAATGATATTGTGATATAAGACACTAGCGAACCAGCCCGGCTTCCCCCCGTAACAAATTAGTTTTTAACAGCGATACTTTTAAATACAAAAATGGTTACTGTGGGTCATCCTTAACAGATAAACATATGCTATCGCGGACTTTTCTGTAGANTGTGGGTCATCCTTAACAGATAAACATATGCTATCGCGGACTTTTCTGTAGAACTTTTTGAGAGATACAATTCTGTAGGACGTTAATTTGATGTATCTCTTATGGTTTAGTCAGCGCAAGCCATGTAATCGCCCTGAAAGCGGTTTTTTACGACTTCATTACAAACGGTTTGACATTTATTTACTATTCTTACATTAAATATGAATGTTTTATACACCAAAACCTATCTCATGAAATTCTCTAAATGATGCTGAAAGCTGCATCAAAATCCATCAAGTAGTTTAGAAGTACTAAGCGAATACACNTCATGAAATTCTCTAAATGATGCTGAAAGCTGCATCAAAATCCATCAAGTAGTTTAGAAGTACTAAGCGAATACACAGACAGACGCGCATAAGCGACTTTGTTTTATACTATTTAGAGATGAGTATGACATAATGCTACTAAAAATGCAACTTTTTTCTACATAATCGTAACCTACGATCAATTACTGCAAAGTATTAATAACAATTTTTGCTTATTGTTTACGAATATCTCATATTAGCCAGAATGTTTAAAAGATACGTCTTCTTAAGTTCAATTGATGTAGGTAATATCGATTTTATGCTCAATTTATTCGGGAGTGAAATAACAAATATATATCTTAGTGACTTTGTTTATCCTAACTATTAAATATGGTTCAGGTTTTGAAAATATAAGTAAGTATGCCTCATTGGCGGAAAAATTAAATCCATAAATATTTATATGTGTCAAACAAACTTATTCAAATATGCGTTATTGCTAGAATTGCACATGTATGTTTTGCCACAAAGAATAATATTTTATATTTAAAATAACGTTTAAAACTAATAATTGGGCTNGAATTGCACATGTATGTTTTGCCACAAAGAATAATATTTTATATTTAAAATAACGTTTAAAACTAATAATTGGGCTTGAACAATCTCTTAAGTTCTTTTCCTGTAAAAACCGCACTATCCCTATATTAATATTTTCTTCGATGAGTACTGTCAACAGTAATAGAGTCACGGTAATTACATACAATTCACTGTACTATTCCAAGTAGGTTGCCACTATTGTGACGTCACAAAATGAGGCGGAGATAAACTGCGCAATATCACACCATTGTAAATGCATCACTTTTGCATTGCAGACGGCAAACAATATTTGTGGTAATAAACAAACTAGTAATTTTCTTTAGACTTTAAAAATTATGTCCGTGTACTAAACAGGGGCGAAAATAACAGAATGGGACAACTTACGCCCTTTAACTATTCATTACGAATACCTTTCATAAAAAAAATTATTTTGTCTCCCACGTAACTTGTTTGGCTTCGAAAAAAGTACATTTTCATTTTTTCCTAAGTTGGAGACTACTTTTTTCTAGTAAGGAAGTATTCAACCCAGATAACTTTGATGTTGCTCACTGCTATACATGTAGACACTAAACATACAGAAGATCAGATCTCTGAATGCAACTTTGATGAAGCAGGGTGGCGTATATAGAGGGGCAATACAGTAATCTAAATGCTGAAAGCAGATAGCCACCATATTGAAGATACAAAATGTATTTTATAATGTAAAGATACAGTGCCATAGTATCTTACAACAGCTTTTAATTGACACTAAAAACTACACAATAGGTGACTTATTATAAAAGTGACGGTTAGTTGCGTAAACCTCAGAAATCTGTGAAATTTACTAGCAGTTGTATGAAAAATGGCTGCCATCACGCACTTTTAGGCAAAAATATAATTTAATGTTTTTTTTTCACCTTGAGGATAGGATAACATAGGAATAAATTTTTTTCAAAATAAAAAATGGTGCAACTTTAGCCCCTTGATGATTTCACATGGAATTACCATTAAAAATCATTACTGGAATTGTTTTTATACCACAACGGAACGTGATAAAATCATGTTGCTTGAAATTCGACGTCCATAAAATGTTACGTTATGAGCACGTGGGCTACATTTATAAGCTGTGGATTTGTGGATCTGATAATTGTAGCGAGTACTTAATGCTATATATATATAATCTTCTCTGACCAATCCGAGACACACTAAAAAACCCACGAAGCTACTCATCCAATGTAAATAATTTTCTCTAGCAGTTTGGAAGTTATAGGAGAAAATCGAATAATATTGTAGTTCTTAATCGTTTTAGTAACATACATTTTACTAACAACAGTTGATTAAAATTAATTTAATAAGGCAAAGTTATTGAAATATGCAGACTCTGTATTATTTACTCACGATTACACACCAGAAAAATTTGATAATTGGATGGAATAGAAATAATTTTAAAATATATATCCAATGAATTTTATAGTCTGTAATTTGAAAGAACATAGCGTATCCCGTTTAAACAAGTTATTAGTGCGTACGTTCCATTGTTCTTTATGGCTGTGCTATTATAAACATTGCGTATCCAGCATCCGGACTTGAGCTCGAGGAAGACGCGCACGATGCAGTTTACTCGGAGTGCTCCCGTTACATCACTACCACTGCATGCATTACGTCACTTGTGACACAACAACGGATGTACGGTGTTGTAGTCGCCAAACTTCTTGCCTCCCGCTACGGCAAACCGGGCTACATTCCTGTTGGCGTCGAGACTGGATTGGACGTGGCCGTCTACTAGTAAGTTTTCTCTAGGTACTCCTGTTCATCCCCGCCATTCCGTTCCGTCGCTGCTTCATCGTTGCCTGGCTCTTAATTTCGTGGTGTATAAAACATGCAGCTGTTGAGTGCCACCCAGATCTCCCCCGAATAGTCACTCCTCTTCCATTCTTCGAGGCTTGCTGTTAAGCAGAGGTCTATTTGTCGGAGGGCAGCCTTCTGTACTTCGCGTCAAACTCATCCACGTTGACATTGAAGGACACGCGACTGGTTCTTTGTTACTCGCTGGCTTGTTAATGTTATCCGTGGCAGGTGTGAAGCTCTAGCAGACGTGGTGCATGTGAAGCCATAGAGGGCACTTCACGCCCCTAGCTGCTTGTTCTACACGAAGCGACGTGTTAACACGCCGAGGTGACGACGATCCGCGCCAGCGTGCAACAACGACATAACGACATCACTGCCTCACGATCCACTCAGCACTTATGAAATTAGACTTCAAAATATCCTTTGCCCTTAAACTTCATATATTTGAACGAAAACACTCATATTCGAGTTTACAGTAAGAGCGACAACGAATCAAATAGACGCTTGTGCAATACCTTTCCGATCAACGGTTAGAACAGTAGACACTAAAATCGGGTTCTCATTGATTTTTTTCAATTTGAAATAAGGAGTGGTTTATGATTCATTTATTTATATATATTAAATATTTAATATTGTAACTCAATCGACGCATTTATCACCAGCCATTGCATTGTTAATTTTACATATTTCTGAAGGACAGTAAGATGTAACTTAAGAGAGCTTTTGAAAGTTTTCTACAAAAATCACGCTTCGGCTATATTCGATACTTCGTTTTACGTTCTTTGGCTAGAAGCAGACTACTGCTGAGTTTGCTACAGTACAATATCTAGATTGGGCAAACAAAGCTTAACTAATTCTATAAAATTGTACCAAAAGAATAACGCGCATTATTTGTGCGCACTCAGTTTAGTAATATTTTGCATGAGAACTATTTCAGTAGTAGGGAAATTCCGAACCCAGCGCGGGGAAAAAGTCACTTAAATCGGAAGGTA
>NQII01009956.1:0-40168 GCA_002778355.1 Clitarchus hookeri
CCTGAACTGTATTTTCACCAACCTACCTACTAACTACAAACTTCAACTACCAACACAGACAAATAACTACAAAATCAAAACTATATTACTGGTACCTTGAATCCAGAACATGTGTGTTGAGGATGTTGCGGAGCCACCTGCTTCTCCTCGTACTGAAACATTACAACAGCACATTAACCACTGTTTCAGCACAAACAATAGGTAGGTANGCCACCTGCTTCTCCTCGTACTGAAACATTACAACAGCACATTAACCACTGTTTCAGCACAAACAATAGGTAGGTAGGTCTGAACATCTTGTCGACAGCGAGGTCATTGGAAACAGACCACATTGCTCAAACAAGCATAATCAAGAAAGGAATTGACCATAGGCCTGTAGTAAAAAACTACCCCAGTATTTGCCTGCAGTGCTTCTGGGAAACCATAGAAAACAACAATCAGGATGACCGGGCCGGGAATTGAACCTGGGCCCTTCTGAATTACAGTCCAGTGGTTTACCACTAAGTCAACGTTCTTTATTTTTATTTATTTACTTTCACTCAAGCTCTTACTCTATAAGGAGTTTCATACTGTGGAGCCAACAATTTATTAAACATAAAATTGCATAGAAGTTTAGACAAAACACAAAACTTTGAATAATGTACTATATTTATATACACTTAATAATTAAAAGCTGTTTCAATTTGATACTCAGTGATCCTATAATAGGATTTCAGACTTTTGTGGCCTTAAGATATTGCTATACATCATTCACTTTTAGAACAGATGTAACTATAAAGTATTCTGCGCTTACTGCATTTATACGTTTCTAAAAAAAATTTGGATATTACGTGTTCAGATACATTAACTGCACTCTCTGGATTGCTGGAAAAGACAGGCGTTTGCAGTGAAATGTTACAACTTTAATCTTGATGGATGTTGAAACTGTATAGCAATATGTTGAGGTAGCATGACAACCAGCAGAGTATAACTGATGATGGGTGAGTAGAGGCTCACCTTGGCGGACAGCGCACAGACGCCCTCCTCCAGCTTCTGAATCCTGCTCTTGGTGAGGGACATGCGCTGGTCAAAGTCTCGCTTCCCCTCCTGCACAGATGGCAACCCCTCACCACAAACTCTACAAGAGTACACTCGAGTTTTACCAGGAAGGTTAATACAGTGCATTTCTGTTTTATACTGCGATACAATATAACTGTGTGACGATGTAACACAGAATGCATGTTCACACATATGAGGAAAGATGAACTACTGTACTGACCTTGGNTCCGGTGCCATTGTCTAACCGTGCGATAACAACACGTCATGCCAGCCCCGTGCACACCGTCTAACTCCCTAGCTCGAGGCAAGTCCCCAACAACACACACCAACTCTGTACAGCGCCCCAAGCAGCCACGAACCCAAACCAACTTAATACAAAATGTCTATCTTAACATGTATAATAATAAATACGTAATAATATTTATAAAATTGTAAACATAATTACATAAATATGTATTAATTATAATTTGGTAAATTCATTTCTAACAATCAATAATATTGTACATTTGGTATTTACAATTCCAAAGAGCTTCAACTGGTTATTCTAATCACTAGGGCGCAGCAGATAAATATGCAGTGAAGTAGGTAGGTAAAAAACAAAGAAGTACCACTCATAACCACACGTCACAAGTGTAACATAAAAACTGCCTCGCCAGAGGCTTCATTTTTCTTTCAACCACCACCAAAATGTCTGTAATGTATGCATTTAGGTTGCCTCATCAGAGCCTCTTTACTGCAGGGTACAGGAATGGTGATAACATAATCTTATTTATAAGCCGTACACACCACTGGCTGTGTTTTTGCTGTAATCAACTGGAACTCCTGGACCTGAACTGTATTTTCACCAACCTACCTACTAACTACAAACTTCAACTACCAACACAGACAAATAACTACAAAATTAAAACTATATTACTGGTACCTTGAATCCAGAACATGTGTGTTGAGGATGTTGCGGTGCCACCTGCTTCTCCTCGTACTGAAACATTACAACAGCACATTAACCACTGTTTCAGCACAAACAATAGGTAGGTAGGTCTTAACATCTTGTCGACAGCGAGGTCATTGGAAACAGACCACATTGCTCAAACAAGCATAATCAAGAAAGGAATTGACCATAGGCCTGTAGTAAAAAACTACCCCAGTATTTGCCTGCAGTGCTTCTGGGAAACCATAGAAAACAACAATCAGGATGACCGGGCCGGGAATTGAACCTGGGCCCTTCTGAATTACAGTCCAGTGGTTTACCACTAAGTCAACGTTCTTTATTTTTATTTATTTACTTTCACTCAAGCTCTTACTCTATAAGGAGTTTCATACTGTGGAGCCAACAATTTATTAAACATAAAATTGCATAGAAGTTTAGACAAAACACAAAACTTTGAATAATGTACTATATTTATATACACTTAATAATTAAAAGCTGTTTCAATTTGATACTCAGTGATCCTATAATAGGATTTCAGACTTTTGTGGCCTTAAGATATTGCTATACATCATTCACTTTTAGAACAGATGTAACTATAAAGTATTCTGCGCTTACTGCACTTATACGTTTCCAAAAAAAATTTGGATATTACGTGTTCAGATACATTAACTGCACTCTCTGGATTGCTGGAAAAGACAGGCGTTTGCAGTGAAATGTTACAACTTTAATCTTGATGGATGTTGAAACTGTATAGCAATATGTTGAGGTAGCATGACAACCAGCAGAGTATAACTGATGATGGGTGAGTAGAGGCTCACCTTGGCGGACAGCGCACAGACGCCCTCCTCCAGCTCCTGAATCCTGCTCTTGGTGAGGGACATGCGCTGGTCGAAGTCTCGCTTCCCCTCCTGCACAGATGGCAACCCCTCACCACAAACTCTACAAGAGTACACTCGAGTTTTGCCAGGAAGGTTAATACAGTGCATTTCTGTTTTATACTGCGATACACTATAACTGTGTGACGATGTAACACAGAATGCATGTTCACACATATGAGGAAAGATGAACTACTGTACTGACCTTGGAACTTATCACAACTTTACATTAGTTAAGTACACCTACTGGCTTTAGAGTGGTCAACTTACTGCTCGGGAGCATTTGGCAGCTTCTTTGTACTGCTTGCTCATTGTCTTGTCCATGACCTGTAGCCTGACAATGACATTGTCCTCAACACAAATTTGCAAACTAGATACAACAGATGAAACGATATACGTACCCACACACCATCACAATTCACATCTTCAACTAACACACACCAGAAATATCAAATTAATTTTGACTTAAGGATTACAGGATTACATTATATGGCCAATTTGGTCTTAGTTTAATAATATCTGAAATTTATTGTCCTGATATTTAGAATAACAATTGGGTTTAGAATTCTTTGCGGCAANTTGTCCTCAACACAAATTTGCAAACTAGACACAACAGATGAAACGATATACGTACCCACACACCATCACAATTCAAATCTTCAACTAACACACACCAGAAATACCAAATTAATTTTGACTTAAGGATTACAGGATTACATTATATGGCCAATTTGTTCTTAGTTTAATAATATCTGAAATTTATTGTCCTGATATTTAGAATAACAATTGGGTTTAGAATTCTTTGCGGCAANTAATAATATCTGAAATTTATTGTCCTGATATTTAGAATAACAATTGGGTTTAGAATTCTTTGCGGCAATACCTGTCATCAAAATTTTTTACAAACTCTAACATTAGACAATTAAATGTTTTGAATTGTTTGACTTAATTACTAAAGATTTTAAAAATAAATATTAATTATATTTATTATAATGACATTTGAATTCTTTTAATATAATATATTGTATATTTAAAGGCTGTACTGATGCCGACAGACTGTTGGATTGCAGGAACCACTACGCCTGAATTCTCTCAGGTTGTGGTCACAGTTTTGTTATTTACAAGTATTGCGAGTATAAATATAATTTACTTTTACTGTGTATGACAATTTAGTCCCATGCGGTTGTCATGCAAAATAAATAAATAAATCAATTAATTAATCAATACCAATGGGGACAAATAATATTAGGCTATTCATATTAAAAAAACATAAATTACAAATTTGTAAGCAATTCATATTAAAAAACATAAACTACAAATTCATAACCCTACTTTTTTTTAAATTTTGTAAAAATGCATGGTGAAACACATCATTAAAATTATTAACCAAAACTTTATCTGGAATGGCACCACAGCTTGTCACTGCAAGGAAGAAGGTGCGAATGAAGCAGCAATTTTCATATATGTGTTTAAATATACTTTCATCACCCATAGTATATGTATGTATACAAATGGCATGTGCCATATCCAATGCTAAGAGCTCCCATCAGTGCTTTCTACCACCACACCCCCATACTGCTATGAATGTTGGAGTAGTGATGACGATTGATTTACTTCCCTTAAGGCAGCACGGACTCAACACTTACCATATTTGCCAGCATGTAAGACAACAATTTTTACACATTTTGGGCNACGGACTCAACACTTACCATATTTGCCAGCATGTAAGACAACAATTTTTACACATTTTGGGCTCTTAAAAATGACCACTCCTATATGAAGGTCTAAACATTTTTGGTAACCCTTGAAAGTTAAGTTGTAAGTTGTTGAGTAGTATGATACTANGGACTCAACACTTACCATATTTGCCAGCATGTAAGACAACAATTTTTACACATTTTGGGCTCTTAAAAATGACTACTCCTATATGAAGGTCTAAACATTTTTGGTAACCCTTGAAAGTTAAGTTGTAAGTTGTTGAGTAGTATGATACTAATACTAAAAGGATTGCGTATATTAGAATAGACGATAATATATTTCCACAACTTCACATGAAAACATCTACAAATGCATATTCTGTGTTATCAAATGGCAGCTTCAATATGTTGATAAATATTTTATGTCGTTCGCCATACTGAAAGTTACTACATGTAGTAGCACATGTTTCGCGATGACAAATAATTAACTATTAATTAAAAAATAGTAAAATAAAACACTAATCTGTAAATAAATATACATTACCAGTAGATTTACTGTGGGAAAATATATTCACAGATTAAGTCATCGGATCGCCAAGGAACATCTTTAGTGCTTTATTGCTCACGAAAAACTAACCGCAGTCGCCCATCACTGGCATTGTTTTACTATGAACAATGACATTGAAAGGTGAAACTCACACGAAGAAACATAAAAACCGCACAATTATAGTAGTTTGTGAGCTTCATGCCACACTTGCAGCTAGGCACTACGGAAATACATATTATTTTCACAGGCACTTATGAACAGCCCCCATAGATGGGTTTTGGTCGCCACCTTTGCCAGTATGTACGACAAATGAAGGGGCGCTGGCATCTGGGTGGAACAGCAACACCGGATCAATGTGAAAGCAAGCAGATGATTACGTTCTTCAAGTCCACGTGACAGGAACTACGACACGGTACCACACTCGCAGACCGACCACTATGCTTATTTGACTACCTGATGTCGGGGTCAGACTTGGGCCTCCATGTCACTCAGTAACTGCGTGCAGTGGGTCCCACCAGGATAGACTCACACTAGAGAGTCGGTGGCAAGCACCCACTGGATATGGATCAGGGCCAAATGGGGTGACACAGCTATACAATTTGACAACTATTTCCTTGGCATCTATAACCACGAGAAGAGGAGAATGAGGTACGAGTGTTCCACCTCGGGCAAGCACGCAGGAGAGACACCAGGCTCACTTGCTCTATCGTAACCATGTGCTCTCCTCCACGACTACTGCCGCTGATGCTGACAGCAGTACGGTACTGTGTACCTCTCTGGAGCATATGTACTTTTACAACAAGACAAACTACAATAGAACCCTACTGTTAAGGCCCCTCATGTTCCCATTAATAGGGTTGTTAGTGAGGGATTGGTCTTGCAAGAGGGTTTGGAAAATTATATATATTTTTGCCCACCCCAACCTCTATACATCAAACTGAGGTGGTATCAATCTTTAGATACGCACTGCTTGGAGTACAGTGTTTGACAAGAGAAACACAATGCGTAGAAATATATTTTTTAGCTGATTTCTCACACATTTCCAAATTTTTTTCATGGTTCTTCAAAAATAATATTTAAAAAGAGGTCTTAATAAAAGGGGTCTAACANCACACATTTCCAAATTTTTTTCATGGTTCTTCAAAAATAATATTTAAAAAGAGGTCTTAATAAAAGGGGTCTAACAGTGTAGTTCTACCGTATATGTTGATATGAACTACAGTGCACTTGGTATGTACTCAACCTATCTTATNGGGTCTAACAGTGTAGTTCTACCGTATATGTTGATATGAACTACAGTGCACTTGGTATGTACTCAACCTATCTTATTAGAGTCAAATTAGCATGAAAAATAAACTACATTCCACGATGTGACGCCGACCACAGCTTCACCCAGAGCCCTTGTCGACCCACGCACACCACCTAGCTGAGCAGGTAGGAACTTTCGATTCAAGGTACCGGCCGCTCGCAGCACGACTGGAGGCCACACGAGTCAGTGTACAAACTTTCAACACCACAAGGCATAACTTTGTGCGAACCGCATTAACAAAGCAGATCAGTCCTTCTTAATTACTATTGTAATTAATAACCACAAGGGAAATGGATGTGGCGAAATCCCTGCACGTATAANTAATTACTATTGTAATTAATAACCACAAGGGAAATGGATGTGGCGAAATCCCTGCACGTATAACAATTTACCAAGTGTGCAAACTTTCAACCACGTGGTCGCCAAGAACTAAGTAATCCTCTTTGTGAAAACTTTATGGAAAACTAACTAGTGTATCGGGTGATGCTTAATAAAGAAACACAGCAGTAATTAATAATACTTTTCACCAGTGCCGTGCATATTAAATTAGACACACGTGTCTTGACTCCAGCAGTGGAACACTTGAACTCTAACTGAACCATGCCAAAATTCTCATGGCAAATAAGCGTAATTTTTATATTAGTTTAAATACATTTTAATTAATGCATAATCATTCTCTCCTTGCTTCAAAGTGTTCTATGTGTGTATTCTCTTTCTCATGTAGCAGCAAAGACTCACTTCTAAAATTTAAAAATGCTATAAAAATTATTGCTACACAATTTTTATTACTTTTTGTGTATAAATGTAATCCACAGTGCACGTTGTGCAAATTACAGTGTATTTTTCAAGGGTTATATGTTCCATTTCACCCATTTCAGGTTTGTAGAGGGATATTCTGTTTTAGCGGGCGCTGGTCNTTTTTCAAGGGTTATATGTTCCATTTCACCCATTTCAGGTTTGTAGAGGGATATTCTGTTTTAGCGGGCGCTGGTCAACTCCCGTTACCTCCGCCATACTACCCCGTCTTCAGTCTGAGAGCAGTCGGCATCAGGGCTGGTCGCGTCACGCGGCTTACGGGTGAAGCAATTTTCTTACTTAAATCACGTAGCTGCAATAAGACTTTTAATCNGCTGGTCGCGTCACGCGGCTTACGGGTGAAGCAATTTTCTTACTTAAATCACGTAGCTGCAATAAGACTTTTAATCATACTGGAACCTTTTGCTGGACTTCTTTGTGCACCCCCGAGTATGCCTCCCTTCTGGAGCAGACTCATGGCCCCTTCGGTACATCTTNTTTTGCTGGACTTCTTTGTGCACCCCCGAGTATGCCTCCCTTCTGGAGCAGACTCATGGCCCCTTCGGTACATCTTAATTCTTTTATCGCATCCGTTGACGCCTTTGTGTTACAGCTTCGGCCAGAGCGGAGCCTCGTGCCGCAAGCCCGCTNAATTCTTTTATCGCATCCGTTGACGCCTTTGTGTTACAGCTTCGGCCAGAGCGGAGCCTCGTGCCGCAAGCCCGCTTAAGTGTGAATGAACTTGATTTGCATGTCTACTCTTACTTCATTTATATCAGACTTCCATGGAAAATACAATTAAAACATATAGTGACTTGAGAAAAAGAGTGGCCGAACTTCCACTTTTTGAGCACATTTCTTGTTCCAGCTGCTACACTGAAGTGGGACGGAGGGGAGAATGCCATCATGTTGAGAGATGTACCTACTGTAGGTGATTAGGGACTGAGCAAGATACAATGGAAGGTGAAGAAGCAGAAATATTTTGCGAGGTGTTAGGATGAGGCAGAGGAAGCCAGAAGGTTAGAAAGCAGAAAAGAAACACGGACAAGATTGCTCAAGGAGGTCTGGGAACCAAGTAGTTATCGCTATTGTAACAGGATACAAGAATTTATTTTCAGTTTTAAGCACACCACTCTGAGATTTAACTTGAATTACAGATAATATCAGTTAGAAACAAAATACCGGTAATCACCCAGACATGCACTTGAGGTGGAGATATAATTGAAGGTGCCACATTCACTACAATCAAAATCACCATTGAATGAAAGTTGCATCCAATTTGTAAAGACAAATCCATGCAAAAGTATTTTACACTTAGCAAGCCACAGGCTTCACTACTCAACTTCAATGGATAATGCAGACTAAAGACTGACAGAACCATAGACAGAAAAGGGGCGGAAATGTTTTTGCAATTATCGCTCAAAGGAATAAAAAGGCAAGTTTTGAAAAATTAGCAGCTTAACTGCACAGTAATTAAAAGGACGTACATTTCAATACCATTATTTTACACAGGACAAATTTTTTCCTGGCTAAATATTACGGTACTTTATTAAAAAATTGCAAACGTATTTACAAACATATTCTTAGAATATGAAGCTCAGAATTGATTAAATGTAGTATTGTGTGTGTTTGAAGCCTAGGTTTGTGGGAGTGATAAGAGAGACAGACATTGCTTCTACGCTAAAGGCACTCGTCAATTCAGAGGCAATGAAGATTTATGTCTACAGGACTTACACTGGTGACTCATCATTTCATGGAGTGATACAAACGATAGAGGTGTCCTGCACATCATTTTACTACTTTAAGACACTTGCTTTGGGAATAAGTGGTGGTGGAAGCACCCATTTTAAACTCTCTCCCTGACTCTCAAAAAATTAACGTTACAGATATAAAAAAACACAATTGGTAAAACGGTACGAAGAGCTGCTTAAATGGTAGATACTTCCCAAAAATAATGAGATGTTTAAATGAAATGAATGAGCAACACATTCAAAGAAATGCCTTTTGCAAACATACTTAAATTTGACCTGGTAGATTGTATGCGTTGTGTTGAGTAGATGACTAACCTCAACTGCGTGCAACCCTCCAGGCTTCCGGCCATTAAACTGCATTAACTTCTCAGAATACACCAGGTTCTTCTCTAGAGTATTCCTGTGATGTATGGCCTCATCTGTGATCTCCTTACCCAGCTGCAAGACACACCAACAAGCCTTGAGTTGTATGATGTTAGTATATCGAATGTTTCGAACTTAAAGCTCTTTTGCTATACTTTTTCCCAAATTGTACTTTACGGTGCATATAAATTCTACATAACTACCTTTTATTTCTAGTTAAAGTTTTTAAAAAAAATTTACTAAGGANACTTTACGGTGCATATAAATTCTACATAACTACCTTTTATTTCTAGTTAAAGTTTTTAAAAAAAATTTACTAAGGAAAACTTTTTCTTATGTAGTTTGCTCATGTCACTTATCTAAAGATAACACACAACCTTGATTTAATTTTTTTTTTTAATTAGTTTTTTAGTTAGTAATATGCCAACATGTGTCTGAAAATGCATTATTAAAAACTCACTGNATTTTTTTTTTTAATTAGTTTTTTAGTTAGTAATATGCCAACATGTGTCTGAAAATGCATTATTAAAAACTCACTCAACTGTTAAGAAGTTTTAACAAATTTTGTAAAGCTCTGAAAAAATTTTTTTCTGGTTCAGTTTTCAAAAATGTAATACGTAATATATTCTGTATTCTTATTTTGTAGAGCGGAGAAAGAAAAGCAACATTTGCAAAAAATGAGAACAGTACCTTTTTGACTTTGTTGGCCAGTTCCAATAGTTGCCTGAGTGCAAGTGTGAACGAGTATAGTACATCGTCGGTAGCAGCCTCTTCATTCTGTAACCACCAAGTGTACAGACAGGCTGGAAGTAATCTTGGAAAGTGTCCCCAGATCTGTTTCATGCTTACATGTTCTGTAACCTTAGGCTGTTCTCGGTAAGGTCAGCACTTTTTAAGGCCGTGCTTAAAAGTTCCTTTGAGTTGATTTGTATCCTTTCGCTAACAGTTAATACAAAACTTGCCATGTGACATTCAATCACAGTGTATAAATTTCATAGCTCTCAAAAGTTAACGTCTAAATNGCTTCCGGCCATGAAACTGCATTACCTTCACAGAATACACCAGGTTCTTCTCTAGAGTATCCCTGTGACGTCTGGCCTCATCTGCGATCTCCTTACCCAGCTGCAAGACACACCAACAAGCCTTGACAACATACTACAATCATATAACTTACAAAGCTTGTTAAAGCTCTTTTGCTATACTTTTTCCCAAATTGTACTTTATGGTGCATATAAATTCTACATAACTACCTTTTATTTCTAGTTAAAGTTTTTAAAAAAAATTTACTAAGGCAAACTTTTTCTTATGTAGTTTGCTCATGTCACTTATCTAAAGGTAACACACAACCTTGATTTAATTTTTTTTTTTAATTAGTTTTTTAGTAAGTAATATGCCAACATGTGTCTGAAAATGCATTATTAAAAACTCACTGAACTGTTAAGAAGTTTTAACAAATTTTGTAAAGCTCTGAAAAAATTTTTTTCTGGTTCAGTTTTCAAAAATGTAATACGTAATATATTCTGTATTCTTATTTTGTAGAGCGGAGAAAGAAAAGCAACATTTGCAAAAAATGAGAACAGTACCTTATTGACTTTGTTGGCCAGTTCCATTAGTTGCCTGAGTGCAAGTGTGAACGAGTGTACTACATCCTCGGTAGCAGCCTCTTCATTCTGTAACCACCAAGTGTACAGACAGGCTGGAAGTAATCTTGGAAAGTGTCCCCAGATCTGTTTCATGCTTACATGTTCTGTAACCTTAGGCTGTTCTCGGTAAGGTCAGCACTTTTTAAGGCCGTGCTTAAAAGTTCCTTTCAGTTGATTTGTATCCTTTCGCTAACAGTTAATACCAAACTTGCCATGTGACATTCAATCACAGTGTATAAATTTCATAGCTCTCAAAAGTTAACGTCTAAATATATTTTGGTTGTTATGCTTGCTGGAAGAACCGTACAAAGTGCTCACTTCACCACGAATAAACTGTACCAAGAATGTGAGTGCCTTTGTAACAAGGCCTAGACCACGCAAGCACAGGGCAGACAACACAATGGCAGGGCTTGTAGGGATATGTGCCTTCTCACATAAAAATTAATGTTCTAGAGCAAAAAATAGTTCAGTCTACTTAAATTTCAAAAATAATTTACAGCATTATATTGTTTAACTGTGTAAATCAGCCATTAATTCATTAAAACCATATTACAATGTCGCAAATTGTGTTATAAGTACAATCCGT
This sequence comes from Clitarchus hookeri, assembly GCA_002778355.1. Classification (NCBI taxonomy): domain Eukaryota; kingdom Metazoa; phylum Arthropoda; class Insecta; order Phasmatodea; family Phasmatidae; genus Clitarchus; species Clitarchus hookeri. The sequence goes on from NQII01009956.1 coordinate 11,533, forward strand.
CCTTATACTTAAAATGGTTTCGAAAAAAAATATATAGCACACGTCAGAATGTATTATTTTTTTAGTGTTGGTAACACAGCATGGCTGAGAGGCAGCAGAAGTTTGCCAATACCGGGGCACATACTGCCTGAACCTACCTGTNTGTTGGTAACACAGCATGGCTGAGAGGCAGCAGAAGTTTGCCAATACCGGGGCACATACTGCCTGAACCTACCTGTTTCAGTCAGTGATATATCAGATTAACATACCCCAAGTGTGTCTCAGCAGTGCTGATTACTTTAGAACCTGCCATTGAAGTGCAGCACCTCGACAAAATATTAAATTAACGTCTTAATGCAAAATGCAGTGTCACAGTGCCATACTGATACCTTGAGGGTTAGTTTGAGAAGAATCACAAACATAACGTGTCCTGCTTGGCTGCAGAGCACCGATGCTTCGAGGGTTCCGGGTTTGGCACCCAGGAGAGCCAGGTCTACCATCCGAGGGACCAGCCACAGGTACGATGCTCTGGCATCCAATTATATTTTAGGTACGTGACTTAAGCTTTGNCTACCATCCGAGGGACCAGCCACAGGTACGATGCTCTGGCATCCAATTATATTTTAGGTACGTGACTTAAGCTTTAAGGACGCTGTTTAGGTCGAGGCAGCAGCGTGTTCAGTGAGGGTCTGACAGGGGCCCTATATATGGTAAACTTGTCANGGCATCCAATTATATTTTAGGTACGTGACTTAAGCTTTGAGGACGCTGTTTAGGTCGAGGCAGCAGCGTGTTCAGAGAGGGTCTGACAGGGGCCCTATATATGGTAAACAACAGTAATAAAAAGAGTTGACTAATGGCAAAATTTTTGGATCGAATGAGAAAACAAGAGCAGGAGATAAGTGGCGGGCGTTATACCCATGTACAAATGTATGGTGCAAGTTCAATTTTAACCTAAAAATGNAAGAGCAGGAGATAAGTGGCGGGCGTTATACCCATGTACAAATGTATGGTGCAAGTTCAATTTTAACCTAAAAATGTATACTGAACTTGACTTGAGTTTCGCACCACTAACTTGACTGGAAGCTGTCACATGTGCCCATTACTACATGTGTTATTGTTACTATAATTGAAGAGTAATTTGTCGGGATTGAAGGAAGGGTCACATAGTCCGAGTGGAACAGAGGTGCTTGTTTNTTACTATAATTGAAGAGTAATTTGTCGGGATTGAAGGAAGGGTCACATAGTCCGAGTGGAACAGAGGTGCTTGTTTCAAGAAATAGTTGTGTAAAATACTATGTCGGAAATGCGAGAGTTCAAAATCGTAATACAGTGGAACTCCTGTATTACACAGACTTNTATGTCGGAAATGCGAGAGTTCAAAATCGTAATACAGTGGAACTCCTGTATTACACAGACTTTTTTTGGTCCCAATGTCTGTTTTTACAGCATAAGCTTTCTTCTTATTACACTTGTCTGCGTTTTGCAACATTTTTCTCTCAGTCCCTTGANTGTATTACACAGACTTTTTTTGGTCCCAACGTCTGTTTTTACAGCATAAGCTTTCTTCTTATTACACTTGTCTGCAACATTTTTCTCTCAGTCCCTTGAAAAGTGTAAAATAGGGGTTTCACTGTAAATGTTAACTAGAAAACTGGAANTGCAACATTTTTCTCTCAGTCCCTTGAAAAGTGTAAAATAGGGATTTCACTGTAAATGTTAACTAGAAAACTGGAATTGTCTTACATTGAACAGGACCCCTGAAGTCCCACGCACCAGCCAATGCCTTGGCTATAACAGGGTAGCTACAGTTACATAAAGAAGGGTGCATTATTCAAAAAATGAAAAATAAAAGTAATAAGGAACAGTTCTGGCACTCCTGGGGAGCTACAGATTGAACTAAACATGATGTCATATATTTATTTTACAACCTATATAATTTCAGTTAAAAGCGTACGGTATCACCCATATCGGGTTGGGAGCCGCTGGGTCAATGATGTGACCGTTCACCTGGGACTCCTATGTGCCCACACACTATTCCCCAATGCCTTGCGCAGGCAACGCCTTCCCGTATATACATTCAAGTTTTAATGTATTAATTCAAGACGGTGGTGCATGTCAACACGGTTCATCTAGGTTGACACACGAGGATTGATGGCGTTGCAAATTGTTTGCAGCGTATACGTAAACAATATACNACACGGTTCATCTAGGTTGACACACGAGGATTGATGGCGTTGCAAATTGTTTGCAGCGTATACGTAAACAATATAGTGAATACGACTTGGCGAACTGCATTATTCATTACTTGTCAAATTGGCAAACAAACCCCTTAAATCCAATTTTTTTCAATACTTTTACGTGAAGCCCGTGTATGGACGTTTAATTCATCCCATTTTGGAAGACTGGAGTTAAATAACATTTTTTGTTCTGAAAATTAACCNTATACGTAAACAATATACTGAACACGACTCGGCAAACTACATTATTTTTTACTTGTCAAATTGGCAAACAAACCCCAATTTAGGTTAAAAAATCAATACTTTTACGTGAAGCCCGTGTATGGACGTTTAATTCATCCCATTTTGGAAGACTGGAGTTAAATAACATTTTTTGTTCTGAAAATTAACCTAAATTTTGTATGTTAAAAATAAATATGTTTACACAGTTTAAGGTTATTTGGGTGGGAATGAAAATCTTATATTGAAGTGAAAGACACGTTAGAGTGAAGTCCATTATAACATAATATTACAGTATTCTTTGGTATGGAGCGGAGCGTATGCAGCAAGTCTCAAGACTAATTTATCAATCCAGTGCCAAATCTTTTCACACCAAAAAAGGACANTATGTTAAAAATAAATATGTTTACACAGTTTAAGGTTATTTGGGTGGGAATGAAAATCTTATATTGAAGTGAAAGGCACGTTAGAGTGAAGTCCATTATAACATAATATTACAGTATTCTTTGGTATGGAGCGGAGCGGAGCGTATGCAGCAAGTCTCATCAATCCAGTGCCAAATCTTTTCACACCAAAAAAGGACATACATACTGTACATGCAAACATAAATTCTAGCCAGTGGCGGAACAGTATTTTCAACCTAGGAGGGGGCATGTTTTTGGACATCCCCTCTTAAGACATTTTCGGGCTCCTTACGTAAATATAATTTTGATGCAATTAAAACCTAAATTAGATGCTGCATAAAAAACAGAGAAAAGTTTTGTAACCCAAAAGTGAAAATGTATGTAAGTATCATAAATACATTACAAACATTTCAGTACTGATTGTGTACAAAATACCAACACATCTCCGAAAACAAAATGTTTTGAGTGCTGTTTATTTTCATTCTGGCACTCTACTGAATTTAGAGAGGGACAAGGTATACCCTACCTTCACACCTTAGTTGTTACAAGACTGGTTCTAGCCAACTTTGCATTTCAACTATTGCCCAGCAGACAGAGAACATGAGATATTTACTGCGACATCACTGCTAGTATCACTAATGGAGTAATGTACTGGCCGAAACAATCAGTCTGTGACATCACTCACAAATCACAATCCAGTTTGCTCACCTTCGTNATGTACTGGCCGAAACAATCAGTCGGTGACATCACTCACAAATCACAATCCAGTTTGCTCACCTTCGTCGTCGTCGCCTTAGCAGGAGTACTTGTGACAATGTGTGCTGGACTCATCCCCTGGAAAAATAACTTTCATGATGTAACTCCACAGTTAAAAAAAAACATACACAAAGACAGCACTATACCAAAAAGCCAGTGTTTCTAAACAGAAAACTCCTGTTATAACATTCCTAATAATATTTTTTTTTTTTGTGATTGGTTTGAAAAAAATATTGATTCATTGAAAACATAATTTAACATGAAATTATTCAATTGCTATGTTCTAAATCAAACAAAGTAAAGACTAACTTCTGCCAAAATGTTTTGACAGGATTGAAGTGCAGTCTGGAACTTCTGATCTCATTACCTTTGGGTCTGACTCTTCAAGCTTCTTGTTCGCATTTCTCACCTCCTGGTGTATGGCGTGGAAGTAATTAGCAAGATTTATCACTTTGTTTTTTTGGAATGCCATCTGCAAAAAAAGTAATAAAAATATTTTTTTCAAATAAAAAAAGCTAAGTAATAGAATACANCGGGTCAAAGTTGACAAGCAAGGGATAGCTCAGGCTGGGGTACAAAGGGAAAGTGGCCCAGTTGACAACCAGGTAAACTCCTGGAAGGAAGAGGAGGCTGCACGTAAATGAGGGTCAACCACCAGCTCAGCTTCGAGGTGAATATTGAAGGTGTGGCACCCGCCATGCGCAGTATCTCCGCTACCACCTACACCGCCGAAGAAGACACCTACCTTCGTCCGGCCAGCTAACGTTACCAGGGTAGTCAGGGCCCTTAATGTCACACCAGCTTCNCCTACCTTCGTCCGGCCAGCTAACGTTACCAGGGTAGTCAGGGCCCTTAATGTCACACCAGCTTCCATTCCAACCAGGGCACCCAATCACCCATTGCTCGCCAGCACGCTACCAAAAGCTCAAAGCACAATTATTGACGTGGCAAGAGCCAACAACTCAGGCACCAGGAAAAACCCCGTTCAAGCGACGACCATGGCTTCACCGTTGTCCAGGGGGTGAAGTACCTCGGCCTTACCCTCCAATAGCAAATCCCACTGGGGGTAAGTGATGAGGTGACAAAATGTAATTATAATGGATTTGAAAAGTGTCTTTTAGCAAAATTATTATTTTTATATTGTTAAAATTTTTAATTAAGCATGTTTTAAAAATAATTTGTACATTAAAAAAAAATTTTTTTTTTTGTTTCTTTACGTGTTTGCCTTTTGTACTGAAACATTTTAATTGTGTCCTAGGCACTCCCTTGCTTGGTGCCCTACACGGCTGCTTACTTCGCTTACGTCAAGGACCGGCTTTGTTGGGGACTGAACTTGAAGGATGGTATTTACACCCCAGCTATCTACTGTTCAGCGAAAATGAAGGTGACTGCGGTACTTAAGAAGCCATGTGACATGCTTCCCTCAGTAGCGATGTAGTATTCACATGTTAATACACATTTCTCACACGACTATCATGCTCGTGAATCAAGAACAGAAAACCAATATATGCCTAGCCCTCACTACAACAAATAGTAGGGGAAACTAGAAGATTCCTTTAAGAGAACTTTAATTGCCTGGCAAAGAACAGTATAACAATTACAAAATAACATTACTCACAACCGAAACAAGGCCGCAAAATAACTGCAGCACTTATGCACCTATGAGGAAGGGCAATGACTAGATACACAAACCTTCACTGATTACTACTACAAATGTAATGCAAAAACTGGTTGCCTGGCCCATGTGTCTGAAAACACAGTACTCTTTGAACAAAGTTAAACAATAAACTTTTCGGTGCAACATTTTGTAGCTAAACAAATTTAATTCTGTCTTTATTAACTGGCAGTTTTGAAATATACTCATATTTATTTGTGGGGGCAGCACAATACAGCAAGAACTTCTGCTGTGTTCAGTGACTGTTCTAACGCCACAGTTATTTTGGAGCTATTTACTAAACAACTTGTGCCTCTTTTTCATTACACCGTATTCAATTTACACAATGTCTGTATACTTTATGATCTACATACGTATTACTCTACGTCAAGAACAGAAAAAAGTTCAAAATATAATTACCATTAGNCTGTATACTTTATGATCTACATACGTATTACTCTACGTCAAGAACAGAAAAAAGTTCAAAATATAATTACCATTAGTTCACTGTCGAACATGCATGTACCCAGCAACTGCGTGGGATGCTGAAACAAACACGGTCATACGTGTAACTATAATNCACTGTCGAACATGCATGTACCCAGCAACTGCGTGGGATGCTGAAACAAACACGGTCATACGTGTAACTATAATTAATTGGGACTCCATTTTTTACATTCACTTGTGAAAAGTAGTAACTCATAAAATTACCAGCTAATATGTGAAGAGGTTTATGTTTACAGAGGTTACGTAAAAGAAGTCCCAAACACAACAACTATATGTTCTACAAGAATATGAAAATTTTAAAAAATTACATTAAACAAGAATTGTGACGTGGAACAATATTACGTTACACAAGATACAGGACATGAAATAAATTGATGTTGCACCAGAATTTGGGAGGGAAATAATGTTACTGTAATTGCAAGATGAAGTTTAGTATCAAGGAGAACTAGTACAGCAGTGACTTCTTTCCAGTTCTGTGGAAAAGCAAATATAACACATTAACTACATTTTCAACTAGAATACATCTTGTCCCTTTTTTAAAAAAAGTCTTTCTACACTCCACATCCAACAGGTTTTCTATTAGTAAAATTATATGGACATTACTTAAAGTCTCATAGTAAATGCTGCACGATTAAAAGCAAGCACGCCAGTTTAGTACTTTGTACTAAGCGACGATGGGGCATTTGATGGGCCTATCTGTAATGTCCTTATAACTCTGTTGCTTCCATGGATCACACGTAGAAAACAGTTCAGATCCAAATGGATGAAACAATAAAAGTGTTTCAGCATTGGGTTAGGGTCAGAGAAAGCAGCCTTATTCACACTAATGTGAGAGGAACAAGGCACACAGAGTGCAACAGGCCCTGCCCATTAGTCAGGTGGGCATTGTATTCACGCAACGTATCCCACAATGGGAATATTATGAAAAATATGTAAAAGGACAGGAATTAAAGTACTCACAGTCTAGTACTTGTCGACAGGCACACGCACAAAGTACGACACATTTTTCAAGCGCTTGCGAGATCGCAACATTTCGCTGNCTAGTACTTGTCGACAGGCACACGCACAAAGTACGACACATTTTTCAAGCGCTTGCGAGATCGCAACATTTCGCTGGCTAGAGCAGCTTCATCAGGTGGCGAGTTGGGTGCCCTACAACTCGATCGCACTACTTCGACTGGGTCGGTCGATTTGCAGCGCTAGTACGTTGACCGTGAAAAATGTGTCGTCCTTTGTGCGTGTGCCTGTCGACAAGTACTACACTGCGAGTGCTTGAATTCCTGTCGTCTTACATATTGTTGGTAGCCTAGANGTGTGCCTGTCGACAAGTACTACACTGCGAGTGCTTGAATTCCTGTCGTCTTACATATTGTTGGTAGCCTAGAGACCTACTTGTAACCTTAATTTGAATACTATGAAAGTGTGAGGGTATATCTCAAAACAGGGCACTCGGCAGTCATATTGGAAACCAATTTTTAAGAAAGTATTATGGCACTTGTTTGAAACTACAGTACAATTGTTGTGGAAATTTTCTTAAAATTTAAATTATTTTATATATAGTCATAATTTGTCAATTTATAGTAGGCAAATAATACTTAAGAAACGTGAGTATCTGCCATGAACAAGTGATATGTGGCAGAGTTTGGACGATAGTTTCCAAGCTTTGTCATGCTAGATAGTAGGGCATTTAACATAGGTAACATAAAGTATCTGATATTACTCTCACACCTGTTCATCCACGGACTTGAGCTCCTCTGTCACGGAGTGAGACAGCTGTTGGAAGCGGCCAGTCATCGTCCTGATGTCTGCTACCAGATGCTTCTTAACACTGGCCACCTGTCTCAAGTCCTGTTTTATATGCCATACACAGAACATGTCACTACCAAAACATAGGGAAGTTTAAATTGACTAGCTAATATGGTTTTTTTAAAGATACAAATAAATCTTACAAACATTGTTTATCACTCTGGGCAGTAAGAGATAATGATTTGAACATACCACAGTATGCAAATCAAACATTAGAAATTTTTTTTTAATCACCATCTACTTGAAGCCAAGTTGTTTTACAAATTCAATAATGATACAGTAAACTCCCGATTTTCCGGGGTAATGACTGGCTAAGGGTCCACGGATAACCAATATTCACAGTTAAAGCAATTGGGGGAGGGGGGAGGGGGTGTTTCCTTTAGGCCAACATACTGTACATGTAGGTTGTTAAAACAAATAATATAGTCATATAAAATTTCAATTTTTGACAGCCAGTGTGTGGCAACGTCATAAATGATATTAACAGCATCACATACACAAAATCCTGTATCAGCTGATGCGTGAACAATTGAAAAACAATTTCACGTTGGCTATTTTGACAGCCTACATTTGCACAACAGACATCGGAGAAATATGCAGGCAGGAAGGAAATCGTAGACAAAATATCTATGTATTTTATTTTGTATTGTTAGAAAACAGCTGTTATTAGTGTAACAAATTTAACTCCGTTCTAGAAAAATGTGTAGGTGTTGATGCGTGACGCTTCCTACTCATTATTGTTATTGACTTCGCATCGTCACGTGTCTCCGAGGGAATTGAACCCCGACTTGCCGCCACCTTCCGTCCAAACATATCAATCATTTTCCCCAAAATACCTCGCTCAGGTTAGAACCCAGTGCCACACGTGATGTGTCCCTGGTGTGCAACACATAGGAGAGACTAGAGAGCAGCCCGCTTATAACTTCCCCTTCAGTGCCACGGCAGGAGACAGATAAAAACACATATATGTGAGTCTGGGCTAACTCCCTTTATTTCCCTGAGTGCTAAACAATACATGCTGCATGTAAAACTGCATCTTATATTGCAGGAAACAAACTATAATTTGTCCTCTGTAAATACCCACAGTCATCAGCTGTCCAGTGTGAGTAAAACACTTTCTTTTCTCGAACTTGAAGATCTGGTCCATTCACCCAACTCCCTGCTATGACACCCTCACACAAACAAAGGAGGGGTAGCGATAATGAGCAGCCAGCCCAGCGCGTGCAAGAGAGAGACAGAGACAGCGCAACCTGGCAGGATGTGCGCAGCACCGCTGCCCAGCCTAGCTAAGAGGCACAGAAGAGCGGCTGTTCCAGATGCCAACAACTACATTAAGAGGTCCATCTGACTACACCCCTTCGCCTAGAATATCGCAGAGCTGATTCTCCGTCACAACAAAGGGGAAGAGAGAATAAAGGGGGGAGGGGAGCGAATTGAAGTGTGACGCTTCCTACTCATCATTATTATCGACTTAACATCATCATGTGCGCATCACTTGTCCCCGAGGGAATCGAACCCCGAATGTTTTACACTACAAAATACCCTTTGATATAACATTTTAGCATAAAATAAAGTAATTTTGTAAATTACATTTTCCCAGGTTTGGGGCGAAAAAGGCAGGAACTGCAGAGGCCGTTTTGTGACATTTTGTTAAAAGTTGGAAAATATTCTTACGTAAAAATTTAAACATTGAAACTGGACATTATAAATTATTCTGCTAATTTTACAATGTGCTAATTTAATATTTAAGCCAATTTCGAAAAAGCACGTGGCATTTTGATGCAGCTGTTTCACGTGCCTCTGCAAACAATATTGAGATAACATTTCCCATTGTGTAGTAATTTACAGGGAACACGATGCACTAATTATTTACTTAAAAAGCTGTGGCACTATTAAATGACCTCTTGTGGGTTTAATACTAATGTTTTGATTATGGTAGTCCCGCCATAGACAGTTGTGCAGAAGGTTCACGGGGCCTGTTTACCTCGAGAATAAAAAGAAGTATGCATGGACACACTCACTGCGTGTTCCTCCCTCGTGCGCTCTGATGCGTTGGTGCGGCGTGACACGGTCGGGAGTCCGCTGGCATAAGTGGACCACGTCAAATAAATATGAAAGTACAAATTTGAGTTCTGATTTTACTGTATGCTTTGGTGTGGCATCACAAAAACGACACTTTTTCACATAATTCAAGATGTTATATGAGAACTAACGCATTACACAACTGTAACACTCTACATTTACCATGCTTGCAATGGGGTATTGAAGAAATGAATGTCTCTCAACAAGTATTTGTCATACTTCACTTAGTGAGTGTTGTGGTGTCTAGTTATTAAACCCAGATTGTGCTGATAAAATATTACAACACTAACAATGTATTTAAAGCTAATGTAAATATAGGCAAAATAAATACAGTATTGGGTAAATATAGGGTTGTGCAAATATTCAGTATACCAAAACGAAAAATAACAAAACCAAAATCCTCAATTTTGATTAATATTTTCATGTTTAATTAATGTTCATTTAGTGTACAAGCAAAGGGGAAATTTTAGACTGTAAATCATCTTGTTTGTTTTCATTATTTTATAACTAAAATAACTTCATAAAACTGAATATTTAAATGTAGGCAAAAAACCCCTTGGAAAATACTACATGTCCTACACATTTTTGGTTTCGTTTTGCAACAAAATTGTTTCAATGAATAACTAGCTAAAATGTTTTGAGATTTGTAATAATTTCAAAGGCTGAGCTCTTAAAAAATTATTTTTCACTTTCGTTTCAGTTTTGCAAAAGTACATTTTTTCGTTTTCATTTCGTGAGAAAAAAGTCACATTCACACAGCCATACGTAAATACTGATGCGCATCCTAGGTGGGTCTGGCAGCTGGTGGGAGGCGCCAAGGCCCCCCGCATCGGTGAAGCAGTGGTCGCCACTCGCACAGGGTTTGTCTTGGGGCCTACATTGCTGGGTTTGGCCACTTCTCTTGTAGAGCGTTGTGCTTGCGAGGGATGGGCGAGTGGGTACCCTAGTAGGGGTATGGGTAGGTGTGACGTTAAGTGGTCTGACCACACTAGTGACTTGGGTAGGCTGAGTGAAGGTAGGCAGCTTCTTCAGTGGCATTGATGGCAGCGGAGAAANCTGACCACACTAGTGACTTGGGTAGGCTGAGTGAAGGTAGGCAGCTTCTTCAGTGGCATTGATGGCAGCGGAGAAAAGGCACAGGGCACGTGCCAAAAAAGGCTCTGTGACGGCTTGGACGAACTGGTAGCCGACCCCCTCTGGCGAGCAGCCTCCTCCTCCTCCTTCCAGGTGTATACCTGGCTGGCACCTGAATCTCTACTCTCCAGGACTCCAGCCAGAGCTAGCCCCTGCTTGTTTGCTTTACCCTGCCCAGCCCTATGAAAAGGCATANTCTACTCTCCAGGACTCCAGCCAGAGCTAGCCCCTGCTTGTTTGCTTTACCCTGCCCAGCCCTATGAAAAGGCATAAGGGGGGTGACAGATAAGTTAGGCAGATAGGAGATGTTCAAAAAGGGGTAGGCACTGCCTAATGGAGAGTAAGGTGCTGGCTGTTGGATAGAGTGGGCAGTCTGGACTACTGGCCGTCAGTCTAGTGGCGAGCGGGACGTTGCTGGCAGACCCAGGCACGTACTGGAGAGGTGATAGTCCAAAGTGACAACTGCTCTGGTGTTGCCAAGGATAACGGGCTTCCCAAGCTCCACGTGGAGACAGTTCCCAAAAGTTTAGGTAGGGAACGAGATTCCGGCTCGTAACTATCCCTGCAAGAGTGTTACTAGGATTGGTGACAAAACATGACATAGCAGAAGCAAGGTGAAGTGAAGATAGAGTGCTGAGAGTAACAACGCATCCAAGTTGATTTATGCCTGTTTATTGATTGCTTATCCAACNTGAAGTGAAGATAGAGTGCTGAGAGTAACAACGCATCCAAGTTGATTTATGCCTGTTTATTGATTGCTTATCCAACGCACATAAACCAACCTGTACCCTGACTAGGACCTGAAAGGCCGATCTTAGGTTTCCAACTGGTAAGCAACCTAGTCTCGGAAGATGCAGCAGCGCAGGGGGGGGGGGGTGACCCCCAAGTCAGCGGTACCCAAACTCGAGTCAACTGCGGGTAAGCTACGAGATAGCTGGAAGCACGGCAGGCTTCGGTGTGCTGGCGGGCAGCGAGGCGATGTCGTGCAAAGTAGAACTCTCAACAGTGCTGCGAATGGGAGTGATGACTTCAAGAAGTTGGTTGACTCTCTGGCAGAGTGACGTTCTGCGAAGGTTGACGTGACATGGACAGAGTGACGTTCTGCATTCTGCAAATGACTAACGCAAGACAGCCATGAACTGAGGGCTGCGAGCTATATTTATACTCAGTTCACAAGGCCAGCGCGGGGGTTTCTGGGTGTAATGAGAGAAAAAACGCAGAGAGAAGAGACATAGAGAGAGCAGCGGCGGTGAGCCGGCGGAGACGGCCNCTGGGTGTAATGAGAGAAAAAACGCAGAGAGAAGAGACATAGAGAGAGCAGCGGCGGTGAGCCGGCGGAGACGGCCAAAGCTGGCAACGTGACGCGAAGCATGTTGCGGTGCAGCAGCTGGGCAAGCCAACCTCGGGCTTCAAGGTGTGCTGTGGCGTGTACGGCTAACGGCTCTTCTTAGGAGGGGGCTGCGACTGNGCAAGCCAACCTCGGGCTTCAAGGTGTGCTGTGGCGTGTACGGCTAACGGCTCTTCTTAGGAGGGGGCTGCGACTGTGACAAGGCTAGATGAGAGAATGATGTCGCTCGTGGCGCATCAATACATGTATTTGTCAAAACAGTATTTCTCTAACTGTGTTGAATCTTTGTACTAATGTCTTGAGGGTTTTGATGTTTTTAGACTGATGTAACGTTAATGCTTTTAGTTACTGTAGGGGTAAAGACACACAGTGCACCAATAGCTGGAAAGAACTTAGTGGGCAGAATGGTAGCAATTATTTATATTTTCCCTGACATTTCTGTCACTTTTCCCTGTAATATCAAAAGCATCACCTCCAGGCACTGAGCTACTGACCTTGTTGGCCAACTGCTGCAAGCTGTCCACGGCTGCAGTTACTGTGTGANATCACCTCCAGGCACTGAGCTACTGACCTTGTTGGCCAACTGCTGCAAGCTGTCCACGGCTGCAGTTACTGTGTGATCGAGTTCTGCAGCACACTCCAGCATCTCATTCAACTGTAACAGACAGGGCATGCCATCAAACTGAGACAGCAACCTTAATGACTCATATGGCTTGGTCCTTTGCAGAAACTGGTCCTGGTAATCAACAAGTTGATGTAATACGTGAGTTCTACAGTTGTACGTTACACAAACATGACTGCTTCATCACTAACATACTGTAGATACACTACTTACAGGGATATTTCATGAACAAACTTATACAAATACGTATTGTGAAAAACTTAATGTGTATACTATATTAGTCAACAGATGGATTGTTGCCATGTATAATCACAAATATGAATCTCTTCCTCTTCTTTAGTCAAGAAAATCAAAATTATGTATGTTGTTATCTTTTTAGCTGAGTTATTAACTGATACTACTCTTACTAACAAAGCTGGGCCAATATGATTACAAATATAAGCACTTCATATTTACCAACAGTCAGCATTGTTGTATTGGGGATACTAAGGACATATCACCCAAGCAGGTCCTCACATGCCTCTATGTTATATATACAAATCTGTTAGCATATGTTCAATGTAAAATAACATACCTCATAAATGCTGTATTTTGATTATGTCAAACGGAAACTACTTAAAAAAATTCTTTGTGAATAACAATTCTACATATTTCTCAATATATATTAGTGCCACTTGGTACCATCACCACTGATTCGAAAAATAAACTTTCTGGCCAGTTATTAGAAAACATTACACCAAAACAAATACTTTATTTCTGTGATTCAGCATGAAATGGACTCATTTTTGCTGCAGGATGTATTTATTTTTCAAGNCAAAACAAATACTTTATTTCTGTGATTCAGCATGAAATGGACTCATTTTTGCTGCAGGATGTATTTATTTTTCAAGAAAACAGAAATACGCACACAAAGTACATGAAGGAATCAGGGTAAGGCCTCAACTGATCATTGGAATGTTAAAGAAAAAAATCCTGCGGTAATATTGGTTTTTGAACCTGTGGTGTCCTGATGCTGTAGCAGAAGACGACGAGACAAACGTGTTTCAAACTTGTGCACCATGTCATGACTACACATGCTAGCAGATCTCCTCACCGTCAACATACGTACTACACATGCTAGCAGATCTCCTCACCGTCAACATACGTACTACACATGCTAGCAGATCTCCTCACCGTCAACATACGTACTACACATGCTAGCAGATCTCCTCAAGTACACTGTACTACCCTTGATAGCACTCCTGCTATCACTCCCTGAGAAGTAGACGCCGATACCTTCCACGGCAAAACAAATGAAGAATATAGCTCATAAAAAACATTGGGAAAGTAAGAAAATAACCCACAAGTAATTGGTTGGCCCAGCACACAATATTTGCAAAATTAATTGTTCAGATTAAAGCAGAATTTACGAATGGAAACATATATGTACTTTCAAGGAGAAAGAATAGAAAATAACACGTGGGAAATGCATGAGTAGTGCCACTCACCTGAATCTGTTGCAGTAGCAGCAGTTCTGAATCAGGACCTCCGCTGCTGCTGATAAGCAACTCCTGCAACATCAAGTGCAACTTGAAGACAGCATCTCGTTACAAACACATGCTGAAGTGAACCTGCCCACTGATGTTTCGCAGCTTTGCGTGAGACTGTCACCTGAACTCAACCTCACTCACAGCAACTAAGTACTGGCATTCAACACGACTTGCTTCTCTATGCACATATTACAACATTTATACTGCAGCACAGCTCTTTACAAACCGTCAATTCACAGTCTTTTCAATGCAACACCCATACAACACACACACTCTTTTTGTTTTGTTTGCCTGAATGGAAGAGACATTTTTACAGCTAAGTTTGAGTTAACTTAGTTTGCTAATCATTCTGTAATTAGATCCTCAGTTTAAAATGGGGTGAAAAAAAAAATTCAAATTTTTAAATTGTAACTATTAATTTTTAGTGATTCTGATATCCAAGCAAGCATGCACTCTATACAGGTAGCTGTCAGCTGATGGAAGGCTGCCAAGATAGTTGTGATTTTCTACAGTTCCCACCCATCTCTCCATAACTGAGATTTCTGAAGGTTGGCAAAATCATAAACTGACCCTAGCAATATATATGGACTTTGGGTGTGCCCATCATATCGCCACAGCGGAAATTACAATGTTTAATTATTTGATTATGAAGCCAAAAACCAATTTAGTTAATTAGAGGTTAAAATTTTTCAATTTGTCAAAATAGGTCTCTTAGTTTTTATGATTAGGGAAACAACTTCACACATACTTTTACTGAAAGTAAGCAAAATTAAAATATTAATTTTCTGATTTAATTACATTTGCATGTATTTATTACCTACATAACAATTCAGATGTTGGGCCCCTCCTAAACAAAAAACCTGCAGGCACCACTGGGGCACAGATGTCAGAAATGCCATATAAATAAGTTTGTTGCCTGCAGAGTAGAACATATTTGACACATGTTGCAAGCCAGCCCAATGTTTGAAATGCACTTTGTGGCCTCGTCGCTCACCCTTAGTGGGAATGGCGGTTGGAGGGCGAGGCCGAGGTACTTCCTCCCCTGGGCGACGGTGAAGCAGTGGTCGTCGTTTGCACAGGGTTTTTCCTGGTGCCTACGCTGTTGGCTTTAGCCACTTCTATAATCGAGCGCTGAGCCTTGGGTGGCACGCTTGCGAGTGATGGGCAAGTGGGTACCCTGGCAGGAGTATAAGCTGGTGTGACGTTAAGGGGCCTGATTACCCTGGCAATGTTGGCTAGTCAGACGAAGGTAGGCGTCTTCTTCGGCAGCGTTGACAGCAGCGGAAATACTGCACGGGGCACGTGCCAGATGAGGTTGAGCTGGACGAGCGGGATGCAGACCCTCTTCTTTCTTCCAGGTGTATACCTGGCTGACACCTGAACCACTACTCTTCAGAACCCCAGCTTGAGTTAGCCCCTGCTTGGCAGCTTTGTCACGCCCAGCCCTATGGTGAGGCATAAGTGGGGTTGATAGAGGATGGCCAGTAAGGGGTAGATGCAGTTTCATGGGGAGTAGGGTGCTAGGTGTGATGCCTGACTACTGGTCTTCAGTCTAGTGGCTTGGCGAGTGGGACATCGCTGGTAGACCCAGGCACCTACTGGAGGGGCGATAGTCCAAGTGACAACTGCTCTAGTGAGGTCTAGGAAGACTAGTTTCCTAAGCTGCAATTGGAAACAGTTCGCTAAAGTTGAGGTTGAGGATGAGGTTTCGGCTCTTGGCTATCCCTGGAAGAATCTTACTATGACAGGTGAGGAAACAGGAAATAGCAGGAGCAAGGTGTAGAAAAACACAGAGTGTTGGAAGAGACAACTCAACCAAGTCAGATTTATGCCTGTTTTATTGATTGTTCAATCAAACACACATAAATCTACCTGTACCCTGACTGAGGCTGAGGTTGTCAACTGGTAATTGACCTAGTCTCGGAAGACAGGGAAGGAGAGGGGTGAGGGGGCGACCCCAAGTCAGCGGTACTCGTACTCGAGTCAACTGTAGATGAGCTACAAGGTAGCTGGAAGCGCGGCAGGCTTCGGTGTGTTGACGGGCAGAGTGCTGCAAATAGCAGTGACAACTTGAAGAAGTCGGTTGACTCTCGGGCAGAGTAATGGCGTGCTACTGAACTGGCACGAGACAGCCCTGAACTGAGGACTGCGAGTCCTATTTATACGCAGCGCACAGGACTAGCGCGGGGGTTGCGGGGTGTGCAGAGAGAAGAGAGTGAAAGAGAGCGGCAGCGGTGACCGAAAGTGACAGCAAGTTCCCNCGGGGGTTGCGGGGTGTGCAGAGAGAAGAGAGTGAAAGAGAGCGGCAGCGGTGACCGAAAGTGACAGCAAGTTCCCCTCTTATGGCCGAAGGCTGGAGTGTTAAAGAGCGACGACATGATGCAAAGTGGGTTGCAGCGCAGCAGGCGGCAACAGCTGAGCAAGCCTCCCTGTCTTGAAGGTGGGCTGTGGCGTGTATGGCTTAACAGCTCTTCTTAGGGGGGTGGGAGGGGACTGNAAATGCATGAGTAGTGCCACTCACCTGAATCTGTTGCAGTAGCAGCAGTTCTGAATCAGGACCTCCGCTGCTGCTGATAAGCAACTCCTGCAACATCAAGTGCAACTTGAAGACAGCATCTCGTTACAAACACATGCTGAAGTGAACCTGCCCACTGATGTTTCGCAGCTTTGCGTGAGACTGTCACCTGAACTCAACCTCACTCACAGCAACTAAGTACTGGCATTCANACTGATGTTTCGCAGCTTTGCGTGAGACTGTCACCTGAACTCAACCTCACTCACAGCAACTAAGTACTGGCATTCAACACGACTTGCTTCTCTATGCACATATTACAACATTTATACTGCAGCACAGCTCTTTACAAACCGTCAATTCACAGTCTTTTCAATGCAACACCCATACAACACACACACTCTTTTTGTTTTGTTTGCCTGAATGGAAGAGACATTTTTACAGCTAAGTTTGAGTTAACTTAGTTTGCTAATCATTCTGTAATTAGATCCTCAGTTTAAAATGGGGTGAAAAAAAAAATTCAAATTTTTAAATTGTAACTATTAATTTTTAGTGATTCTGATATCCAAGCAAGCATGCACTCTATACAGGTAGCTGTCAGCTGATGGAAGGCTGCCAAGATAGTTGTGATTTTCTACAGTTCCCACCCATCTCTCCATAACTGAGATTTCTGAAGGTTGGCAAAATCATAAACTGACCCTNTGTGATTTTCTACAGTTCCCACCCATCTCTCCATAACTGAGATTTCTGAAGGTTGGCAAAATCATAAACTGACCCCAGCAATATATATGGACTTTGGGTGTGCCCATCATATCGCCACAGCGGAAATTACAATGTTTAATTATTTGATTATGAAGCCAAAAACCAATTTAGTTAATTAGAGGTTAAAATTTTTCAATTTGTCAAAGTAGGTCTCTTAGTTTTTATGATTAGGGAAACCACTTCACACATACTTTTACTGAAAGTAAGCAAAATTAANTCAAAGTAGGTCTCTTAGTTTTTATGATTAGGGAAACCACTTCACACATACTTTTACTGAAAGTAAGCAAAATTAATATTTTAATTTTCTGATTTAATTACATTTGCATGTATTTATTACCTACATAACAATTCAGATGTTGGGCCCCTCCTAAACAAAAAACCTGCAGGCACCACTGGGGCACAGATGTCAGAAATGCCATATAAATAAGTTTGTTGCCTGCAGAGTAGAACATATTTGACACATGTTGCAAGCCAGCCCAATGTTTGAAATGCACTTTGTGGCCTCGTCGCTCACCCTTAGTGGGAATGGCGGTTGGAGGGCGAGGCCGAGGTACTTCCTCCCCTGGGCGACGGTGAAGCAGTGGTCGTCGTTTGCACAGGATTTTTCCTGGTGCCTACGCTGTTGGCTTTAGCCACTTCTATAATCGAGCGCTGAGCCTTGGGTGGCACGCTTGCGAGTGATGGGCAAGTGGGTACCCTGGCAGGAGTATAAGCTGGTGTGACGTTAAGGGGCCTGATTACCCTGGCAATGTTGGCTAGTCAGACGAAGGTAGGCGTCTTCTTCGGCAGCGTTGACAGCAGCGGAAATACTGCACGGGGCACGTGCCAGATGAGGTTGAGCTGGACGAGCGGGATGCAGACCCTCTTCTTTCTTCCAGGTGTATACCTGGCTGACACCTGAACCACTACTCTTCAGAACCCCAGCTTGAGTTAGCCCCTGCTTGGCAGCTTTGTCACGCCCAGCCCTATGGTGAGGCATAAGTGGGGTTGATAGAGGATGGCCAGTAAGGGGTAGATGCAGTTTCATGGGGAGTAGGGTGCTAGGTGTGATGCCTGACTACTGGTCTTCAGTCTAGTGGCTTGGCGAGTGGGACATCGCTGGTAGACCCAGGCACCTACTGGAGCGGCGATAGTCCAAGTGACAACTGCTCTAGTGAGGTCTAGGAAGACTAGTTTCCTAAGCTGCAATTGGAAACAGTTCGCTAAAGTTGAGGTTGAGGATGAGGTTTCGGCTCTTGGCTATCCCTGGAAGAATCTTACTATGACAGGTGAGGAAACAGGAAATAGCACGAGCAAGGTGTAGAAAAACACAGAGTGTTGGAAGAGACAACTCAACCAAGTCAGATTTATGCCTGTTTTATTGATTGTTCAATCAAACACACATAAATCTACCTGTACCCTGACTGAGGCTGAGGTTGTCAACTGGTAATTGACCTAGTCTCGGAAGACAGGGAAGGAGAGGGGTGAGGGGGCGACCCCAAGTCAGCGGTACTCGTACTCGAGTCAACTGTAGATGAGCTACAAGGTAGCTGGAAGCGCGGCAGGCTTCGGTGTGTTGACGGGCAGAGTGCTGCAAATAGCAGTGACAACTTGAAGAAGTCGGTTGACTCTCGGGCAGAGTAATGACGTGCTACTGAACTGGCACGAGACAGCCCTGAACTGAGGACTGCGAGTCCTATTTATACGCAGCGCACAGGACTAGCGCGGGGGTTGCGGGGTGTGCAGAGAGAAGAGAGTGAAAGAGAGCGGCAGCGGTGACCGAAAGTGACAGCAAGTTCCCCTCTTATGGCCGAAGGCTGGAGTGTTAAAGAGCGACGACATGATGCAAAGTGGGTTGCAGCGCAGCAGGCGGCAACAGCTGAGCAAGCCTCCCTGTCTTGAAGGTGGGCTGTGGCGTGTATGGCTTAACAGCTCTTCTTAGGGGGGTGGGAGGGGACTGCAAGCGAGGCTAGATGAGAGAATGACGTCGCTCGTGGCACGTCAACTTTCCAATTAGGCTTTATATTCTATTACTTTTTGAAGGGGAATCAATAAGCTGTAACATTATGCAAATTATTCCAGTTGGAGTAATAAAAACATAGAATTCTCGGTTCAATGATATTTCACTTGCTTTGCCACAATAAAATGATTAAATTCCAGTTTCTAAATTGTGATGGGTACTTTTTTTGTTGTCAAAATTGGGGCCATTATAAACATTGCCAAAACAACAACACAAGCAAAACTTCCTTCTTCTAAATGAAATTCAATAAACTTATAACAATATTTTACTGTAAGGCATCTACTGTGTTACAAGCAAGTGTGGTGGCACACTGCTTGATATAGGCTATGGGCGATTGACTCCTTTCCCTCTGCTAATAGCCTGAGTAACTGATTGCATCTCTCATGACTTTTCTGTTCAGATGTTAAGCCATCATATGTACTCGTGTAGCACTGCTCACCTGTCCTGCAGTGAGCCTCCGGGTCTGGTCCAGATACTTCTGCAGCTGCATCTCCTTGCTCCTAGCCTGCACATCACACAACACATGCTATAGCACATTACAACTTCTGTGAAGCCCTTCTGAAGTTATACTTCCAGGATATTCCTCCACCTCATGCAAACTAAGCTTGACCATGTCTAGAAAATTACACCAAAGGGACAGTGCACTCGGTTTAATAATATTTTGCATAATAACTTTTTCTTACTAGGCATTGCCGACACACCAATTTTTTTTTAATAATAATTATAAATCCAGTATTACAATTTATAGATAAAGTATAAGTAAAAGCTCAATTTAATAGAAGATGCGGCATTTAAATGAGAACATAAGTATAAAACGCTTGTGATACATGGCCTACTTAGAAAACAAAAAAACACGTCCATACAAGGAGTGATTTTTCAAAGGTATTGTTTCAAAAAAGAGTAAAGAAACTATATACAGTTCCTGCTCTGCCAATCAGCAGTGCTCATTGTTAGTAACCTATACTATAAAAGAGGCTAAATTAATAAATTTAATATTCATGTCATAATTAGTGGTACTGAATGACTTTAACATCTAGGCAAACCATTTGTTGGTTCACTGAACATCACTGTATCTAGGAACGAAAATAATTTAAAATCAAATTTTCATTACTTAAAACAAACTTTTTAATAAATGCAGTTAAAAATAACTGGTAATGGATTAACTTACAATACAAACAACACTGAGCCCGTGTTCAACATTGTACTTGCCTCAGCTTCACGGGTCTCTGAGCGATTCTTCTCGAACTCCAGCTCCATTCTTAACTTCTGCAGTTCCTTGTTAAGCTGGGAACATGTTGCAACATAATTACTGTGGCATTCTCTCTATGCATCAACACACCTACTCTATGTACCCAAATTTTAAATACAGTAGAACCCTGTTGACATTTCTCGAGGGCATCACGAAATGTCAGCCTTATATAAGGGAAAACTTTATACAGGTGTAATTTTGTATTGTGGACCAAGAGAAGGCAACTTATTAAGCAGGAAAATGTTATAACAAGGTTCCACTGTGCATAATTACCATGTCAAACAGCTACAGAATTATACGTTAATTGCAGCCTCTTGTCTTGTTTTATTACCAGTATGAACCACTTTAGTTTAGCTGCTGCTTTAGATTCACAAGGACAAGGAATAAAAGAAACTAAGAAGAGCAATATCAACCCTCATACATATCAGTACATAGGAGACAGTCATCTGCACAGTGTTCATGCTACAGCGACAGCTGGATTTGAAGGAAGGGTGGCCAGGGCATTAACCCTCTCATAACCTCCAAAAAATAAAAGTACGGTAACAGGAAGAAACAATTATATTACATAACCCACAATAACGTATTTGAACTGCTTTCATGGTTGGGACCATGCTATTTAACTCTGCTGTGTATTTTTCTCAAGAAATGAAAATGACACCCATATACTACATAAAACATAGGAGTGAAATATACTCTTACAACAAAATTTTGAATCTCAAATATTTTAAAATGTTTCTGGTTGTATATCTTAACAACAGCAACATTTCTGTATTCTAGTTTTGCTAATGAACTCAGGTCATTGAACACTACCTGACCAAATTACTGCTTTTTCAAAAGCAGGCGAATTTTTTTATCATGTTGACATTTACCGCTTATTGTCCATACTGTGGACATCGTAACAAATCGGGCTATTTTGAAATTGTAACAAATTTTGGTTGTTCTTCCACCAGTTGTAAATTTTTGTTCATTATTTGCTGTAGATGGTGGGAAATAGTTGAAATGAAAATGCTGAACTATCAGATAAGTTCCCAGATTGTGGTGTTTAAATCTACCTCCAGACATACTTGTAAAGTATCGTAATTCACCCTTAGTATCCATCCTCACCTTCAATACTCGGGTCATCTACGTTAATTTTTTCACATCAGCCACAAGCTATCCATTCTGAAGTGTCATCTAAATCTCATGCATTTACCTTATTACAATACTACAGTATTTTGCCACAGTATGTTTTAGCTTGACCTCGTGTAACTAAATAACCTGAAGGTCGTGCTTTTCCAACAAGTTACCGTAACACTTGCAGATACACTGCACATGGCGTGAAGCTTAGTTCCCTGTTATTGTAGCTAGTTCCATCCCTCCCTGAATGAGGTGGTGCTGTAGTAAAGCACAGGACTTGTACTTAGCAAGGCCTGGGTTCAATTCCCAGTCCTCTCCTCCTATTTCCATTTGCCATGCGTTCCTGAAATCATTCCACGCGAATGCTTGGATGGTTCCTCACTGCAACCCACGACAGATTCCTTCCTCATTCCTGCTTCTAGAAATAACCTGCTGCTGCTGTCGACGAAGATCTACCCACCTACCATCCATTGCTCCCATACAACAGATGGCATGAAGAGCAGAATACCAACAGTGTACATTTCAGTCATTTATTTCCCAACATCCTGTTAAAGTTTCGCAGTATGAAAACAATTTCCCTACCAACTATTCAATAAAACTCTAGCCATGTAATGTAGTGATAATNTGCAGTATGAAAACAATTTCCCTACCAACTATTCAATAAAACTCTAGCCATGTAATGTAGTGATAATAAGCGAGTCTGAATGGTGCCAAGATTTAGACGTCTCATCCTTATCCAATATAACACACTTGCCTCAGCTTCTCTGGTGTTTGCGCGGTTCTTCCAAAACTCTACCTCAACTTTCAACCTGTTCAGCTCTACGTCACTCTGGAAAAAAAAAATCAAAAAATATATTTGAAAGTCTTTTACTTTCATAATCAGATACTAATATACTAATTTAACTTTCATACGATTGTCCTGTATACACTGGGTTTATAAACACTTCCATATATCAGCTGGCTAGGAACACATCAAAATACACACATCTCCAACCCAGTTGGCCATGATTACTAACCATTTACAGAATTTTTTTCGTTTATCAAAATTTTAACATATATCAATATTTTCCACGTGTATGAAAAAACCATACATACAGCACAAAATTAATAAATTTAATATTTATGTCACAATTAGTGGTACTGAATGACTTTAACATCCAGGCGAACCACTTGTTGGTTCACTGAACATTACTGTATCTGGGAACAAATAATTTAAAATCAAATTTTCATTACTTAAAACAAACTACTTCTTTTAAATTATACAATTTCAAAGGTAGGGGAAAAAACTTATGATTTCAAAACAATTNTACTTAAAACAAACTACTTCTTTTAAATTATACAATTTCAAAGGTAGGGGAAAAAACTTATGATTTCAAAACAATAAAAAAAAATTAAAAAAAAAAAATTGAAATGATAAATTGGGAATTAATGCAAAGAATTTTTCCTCTGTAGCAAATTGTTTGCTTGTACANAAAAAAAAAATCAAAATGATAAATTGGGAATTAATGCAAAGAATTTTTCCTCTGTAGCAAATTGTTTGCTTGTACACTCACCTTTGCAGACTTTACCGGTACTTCTAATCTGGGTCTGCAAAAAAAATTACCATTAATTACTGGAAGNGTACACTCACCTTTGCAGACTTTACCGGTACTTCTAATCTGGGTCTGCAAAAAAAATTACCATTAATTACTGGAACAGACTGTCTAGAGTTTTCATTTTTATGACTCTTGCTGTCATGCACAGCAACACGTGTACACAGCAACAGTCTTTAAAATCTAACAGTTACAAGATTGGAAAATCACTGCACACATTCAAATAGTAGAAAAGGCCTGCATGAGCACACACACAACTGCAACACTGATCTGCCTTTGTGTAGGCACAAACAACTCATAACAACTGCACTGCAGCAAGCAGCGNCACACACAACTGCAACACTGATCTGCCTTTGTGTAGGCACAAACAACTCATAACAACTGCACTGCAGCAAGCAGCGTGTCACATGGCATGCTCCATGCCAGAGAGCCGACACATGTCCTGGCTTCCGGACGAAGGACCCCTACTCTTGTTGCTAGAAGGGATGGCGACTCAAATGAAAGTAACAAACTGGATACTTGGCTTTTACACCTTAATTAGACAGATCAATATGCAATTTTTTGTTTTACATCAAAATCAGCATGCTAGCACAACAGAGTTGCAAGATATGATAACATAGAAATTTTTTCCCAAGGCCATATTTGCTGTCAGTTGTCATGGGCCCCCACATGCGACACTAACTCAGGGTCATGCTCACCTCACACTAGGCTACTGATTACATTATAAAAAGTAGACAGAATGCACAACNCGACACTAACTCAGGGTCATGCTCACCTCACACTAGGCTACTGATTACATTATAAAAAGTAGACAGAATGCACAACTACTCACAGGGCGGTACTCGTGGATACACACACAAATAAAAGTCGGACGAACACATTTTACACTGTGCCACCGCTCNCAACACTAACTCAGGGTCATGCTCACCTCACACTAGGCTACTGATTACATTATAAAAAGTAGACAGAATGCACAAGTACTCACAGGGCGGTACTCGTGGATACACACACAAATAAAAGTCGGACGAACACATTTTACACTGTGCCACCGCTCNTACTCACAGGGCGGTACTCGTGGATACACACACAAATAAAAGTCGGACGAACACATTTTACACTGTGCCACCGCTCGCCGCCTGATGAAACTGTCTCGCCAGCGAAACGTTGTGCGACCATGCATCCACGTGGAAAATGTGTTCGTCTGACTTTTGTTTGTGTGTGTCTATCTACGAGTACCGGCTGTCTACTTTTTATTTTAATTGTGTTATTAATCACAAATATATAGTCATAATGGATCACCTTGCAAACATTACGTCAGTGTTTCCATCNTTAATTGTGTTATTAATCACAAATATATAGTCATAATGGATCACCTTGCAAACATTACGTCAGTGTTTCCATCCTAGCACCCTTTGTGTTGGTCTGATTTTAAACAAGTATTCGCGCCAATAAAAACATCTTTCAGTACAAGTGCAAATGCAAATTCTAAGAAGTGAAAACTTGCAACCAAGACCAGAAGTGGTAGTTCCGGTGTGGTGCAGTGCAGCAAACATCTCAGTAATAAAGTGTAACTAGTTGGAAATGGCTAAAACTTCATGTGGNTTCCGGTGTGGTGCAGTGCAGCAAACATCTCAGTAATAAAGTGTAACTAGTTGGAAATGGCTAAAACTTCATGTGGGTCAACACACTTCCTTCTGTACAAAAAGTTTTAAATATAACTAAAATTTAGGTAAAAAAAAACTGGTGGTATTCAATATGAAGGGACAAACGGGGCNACAAAAAGTTTTAAATATAACTAAAATTTAGGTAAAAAAAAACTGGTGGTATTCAATATGAAGGGACAAACGGGGCTTGAATTTTACTGGTAATCTTTCTACCTTTTGTGCACAGAAAAATCTGTTAATAAAATCTGAAGTGTTCTGNGGGGCTTGAATTTTACTGGTAATCTTTCTACCTTTTGTGCACAGAAAAATCTGTTAATAAAATCTGAAGTGTTCTGCCTGTGTGATGCATTAAAATTACATTGACTTATGTTGCTAAAGTTAATTTCACGATGATTGATGGAATATTATGTTTAGCCAGCTCAGTCCGGTAACATAAAACTACGTGACAGGCCGTNTTAATTTCACGATGATTGATGGAATATTATGTTTAGCCGGCTCAGTCCGGTAACATAAAACTACGTGACAGGCCGTTGGGTTTAACGCAAACTTCGGAACAAACTCAGTGAAGTTTGTCATTTCCAAAACAGTTTGTGTGGNTGACAGGCCGTTGGGTTTAACGCAAACTTCGGAACAAACTCAGTGAAGTTTGTCATTTCCAAAACAGTTTGTGTGGTTTACCATGTGATCAATATATGCGTTGAGAAGTTGAACTCAGGTCATACTGGCAGTGCTGGTGCACGGTATCAAGCTTCTGCATTTAGTGATAGGAGTGAAGAGTGACTCNGAACTCAGGTCATACTGGCAGTGCTGGTGCACGGTATCAAGCTTCTGCATTTAGTGATAGGAGTGAAGAGTGACTCCCTCTCTCTCTCTGTTTGCAGACTCCAAAACCCAAAATGAAGCATTATTGCTCTCTAAACATAATTTTCTTTCGGTTCCATCTTTGCTGACTACACTCATGAATGTTGAATTAGAGATACCTGCAATATTGGCAAAATGGCACTGGGAAATAGTGCCCAGCCATGCACGACTGGGATGTCATGAGACATTACACTAACTGCCTGAGTAACAATCGGGCACAGAATGGGGAAGAAACAAGATCTCAGTGCATCTGATCGTTGGGACCAAACATATGGGGCACTCTATATCAAATGCAGTGTAGGCATTGGGATTTCCTCTGGCCACCGTGTCAAGGGTGTACCATGGATTTGGGCAAATCCACCAGCACCAGGGACAATTACCTTGGCGTACAAGGTATTGATGATGAGGTCACAGTCGGCTAGTTCAGTTGGTAACAGCGGACAGACAGGCCACAGTGTAGCAGATCAGTCGTCAATTCAATGCTGGAGCACAATGACCTCTGAGCAACCACANGCGGACAGACAGGCCACAGTGTAGCAGATCAGTCGTCAATTCAATGCTGGAGCACAATGACCTCTGAGCAACCACACCAACCACAACCATCTCCTCGCTACGGAGTACAGAAGCCCCCACCTCACTACGCTACCTCAGCTCACAGCACATCACNCAACCACAACCATCTCCTCGCTACGGAGTACAGAAGCCCCCACCTCACTACGCTACCTCAGCTCACAGCACATCACAAGGCTCAATGATTAACGTATATGCGGGAACTCTGCCATTGGACCCTCGATGCACACAAAATGGTCGCCTGGAAAGACTAGTTGAGAACACATTGGCACACACCGATGGCAGGGTACGAGTACGTCGCCAAACAAAATGAAGTGATGGATCAATTGTGTCAATGGGACGCAGTTCAAGCCGTAGGTGGGTGGAATCCTTGTACGAGGACTGTTTACGTGGGATGAAATGGGCCCCTCGGTACGTATGCCACTGTCCCTAACCAGCAAAAGATACAGGGACCTGCGGACAGATCATGTGCAGTCAGACTACAACCCCCTGCAGAAGACCTGTACCTACAGCAAGACAACGCACAGGCCGACCGCTCCCGAACTGTAACTGAGTGGTTTATGAACACTCCATGGACTTGAGGTTGCTTGCCTGGCCGCAGAGGTCAGCCAACTTCTATCTTATTGAACACACGGGGGATGCTGCCGAGAGGGATGTGCGTGCCGTAGATCCTGTTCCCACCAATCTTTATGCATTGTGGGAGGCTGTGCAGCAGTCATGGACCAGTGTGGCTCCTGACCACACTTGCGGTGCCTTGTCGAGGCAATGCCATACCACATGACTGCCATCATCAGGGTGAAATGGGGTGTTACATGCTACTAGGCACGGATCTCTAATTCAACTGCTCATGAGTGTAAAGTTTGATAGTGACGTGTCTACTTTGTAGCCGCAATCATGAACCACGTGTGGTCCAGGTAATGCTAGAACATAAATGGTGATGAAAAATATTGAGTCACATGGAAAATAAAAAGAACAGAAAGTTACACTCAAAGAAGTCTACAACTGCCTTTGATGACAACTATAGAACTGCACATTCAATACATAGTAAAGAACTTTACACAAATAAAATAAAGAGTTATTTTTACCATTATTAAAAAATTGATTATCACATCAGAGCACTTTTGAATTAGTATTTCCACAAGCTGCACAAATGTCACAATTTTTTAATTAGTGCATTTCTCAAATTCTTGAAATGAACAAATGAAAACCATCCCTAAAGTAATTTTCTTTGACACCGTGGACACACATACTCACGCAGGTTGTGGAGGAGGGTCCGTACCAAAGATGTCGCTGTACGAAACGTTGTGGAATGCCAGGCCTTTCACATCCCATGAGCCATCCGTCCTGACACGACGGATCAGCTCCAGCAGAGAGATTACATCCATCTCGTGCTGCTTCGCCAGGCCTCGCAGAGACACCGTTGTATGCCCCTACACAGAGCACGCAGTTGCAACTACCTTCGGCCAAGAAAGTAAGTCCCTGGCCTGATACGATACATACGAGTGCAAAGAAGTTTACAATGCAATAACATACATTTTAGGTAATCATATCTGATCAGGCTAGAACGTATGATGTCTGAGGGAAAACTTGTTAAATTATAACTAAAGACTTCAGATAATGAATTTTAGGTGAGGAAATAACGTATGTAATGGTACCAAAATAGTACTTGATGTAGCATGAGTCATGAGCGCAGTTTCTGTAGGTATTGGTGGAAAAGCAAGCGGTCGAGCCAGGGCAGGATTGGGAGTTTGGACTGCTGTATTGTGGAGTTGGGGTTTGTTGAAGCACATGAGGAATGCACGGACACAGGAGATTCTTACATCAGGGCAGTGATGCCGCTCGTATAGCAGAATGGAAGCACCTAGAGGCCTCTCCAGTATTCAGGTTCTGGGGCATGCCTCAGGTTGCACAACTCTATATGCAAAAGGCAGTAAGTAGCACAACAACTAGGGGAGGCAGGGTGTGCATTGTCCCTGTATGAATTTAGTAAAGGTTGTCAGAATGAGAGTAAAGGGGCATCCAAACTGCTTA
>NQII01009957.1:0-18996 GCA_002778355.1 Clitarchus hookeri
AAGTAAACTAATTTCAGTGGCCACCAATCCCAAACATTGTACTTTTAATAATACGTTATGTGTATAAATAATTTCCGGGATTTACTTCCCATATAGCTGTACAGTAGGCAGAAAGAATAACGTAAGTACGGGCTGGGAATTTTTTAAAGGTCTAATTCAAAAGTGCTTCATTTACTGCNAGTAGGCAGAAAGAATAACGTAAGTACGGGCTGGGAATTTTTTAAAGGTCTAATTCAAAAGTGCTTCATTTACTGCGGATCACCTTAATTCAGATTTCTTTCTCTCAACAGCGTATTCAATAAAACATCAAATACACGCCAGGTTGGCACTATTGAAACTGTCTTTTTGTTGGTCTTCTCAATTTCTAAATTCAATCAGCAAAGATCATTACCGAAGTTCCCGATAACCAGGATGTTTCTTTTTGCCGCTGTATGGTAACCTCAAGATAAAACTGAATCCATCGACGAAAACATAACATGCAACCCGGGTCTGGCGAAGTTTAAAAAATACCGATATCCTTTGCAGCCGCGATTAATACGGATCGATATCCAGCGAGGTCAACCCCGGATTTCCACGTATGGTAAACGTGGCCGTTGCCGTTGATCTGTGGCTTTCCTCACATTACTCCCGTTTCTTCTGCGATTGATTACCGCCGCTGCCTCATTCGCACCTATTCCCACCATCATCGGCTCACCGCCACCTATATCTTTCACCCACTTACTCTCCGACTTCCTTTTGCTACTAACTGTCGTCGTCCTACGAAACATAGGGAAAATACAAAATCAGAAAGGAATGGTTTTTGTAATAAAATGTTTGGTCTTTTCTATGTTTAATTATTAATAAAATAATAAAAATATTACATTTACGCAAAAAAAGATTTAGAACCAATACAAAGTGTCCAAATAAATATGTAAATANAAAATAATAAAAATATTACATTTACGCAAAAAAAGATTTAGAACCAATACAAAGTGTCCAAATAAATATGTAAATTAAAAATGCATAGGTATTTTACGCAAAAAATTGTCTAAATACCAACCAAAAATTATTTTTGGAAAAATTTACAACAANAAAAATGCATAGGTATTTTACGCAAAAAATTGTCTAAATACCAACCAAAAATTATTTTTGGAAAAATTTACAACAAATCAATAAAAAAAGACAAGAACACTTAAAAACAGACAGAAGTAAACTTTTTCTGGTAAACGTAAAACGGTCGTAAGATTATTAAATTAAATTAAAAAACCGAAAGCATTAAATTAATTAAATCATGGATGAATTATTTCTTTGTGTGTGTTGTGCGAAACGAAGTATAAAGAAAGTTATTTTAAGGGAAGGTTATGCTAATATTTGTTTTGTCTTTAAACTCTTCAAGCATGANAACGAAGTATAAAGAAAGTTATTTTAAGGGAAGGTTATGCTAATATTTGTTTTGTCTTTAAACTCTTCAAGCATGGTCTAACGAATAGAGGAAGTAATAACTCTGCACGCCTAAGTGTAGCCCTGTTTGCGAAAGTGATGATACACATTTTTAGGCTACAATTTTCAAGCTGAGCATTATCATGTAAAGTTTCACTAAACAATATTTTTGAGCATTGTATTATCGAATTAATAATTATTCTAACGTGATTTTATATCGTTAACTTGTTTCCGTATATATTTGATTTTTTCAGCGGTAAGATGCTGCGACCTGGTGTACCCAATATTAACAAGCCTCTTATTAGAAAATCGCTTTGATTCAAGCCTTCCAAACGATTATATTATTTTTATTTCTCGGAAATTAAGCAAAACTTAGAATCAAAATTGTACCGGGAAAATGGTAAAAAGTGGGATTTTGTCACAAGATCCTTTTTATTTTTACTTTGGAATATAATGAATCCCAAATAGAACAGTCTGAGTTAAAAAAAAATGGACGCGTGTACATATGTACGCGCGCTATAAGGTATACTTCTTTGGCGTGACTAAACTAACATATTACTTATGCAAATAATTTATGTAAGTAGGAAAACGATAAAATGACTGAAGAAAGACTCGTGCCAAAGAAGTATTACTTCAAAAACCTAAGAGTGAGAAATAATACTCTTAAGCTCTGTTGCTAGGCAAATATAACAATTTCTATTTCAGTGTTGGGTCATATCCCTATCACATTCACTGTCGAATTTCGTTACACTGTGCGCGTGCAACTTCCGTTGCACACTAAACGTTTACCCTTAACGCGCCAAAAGAAGTATAACTTCAAAATTTATTAACGCTAAAAATTAAAATTTTTATTTTAATGTTACAAAGATTATTTCAATATATTGCCGTGTCTTCCAATTTTTCTTTTTTTCGGAGAGTGCATTTCAATAATGCTTTCCACCTTATCGTATATACTCATAGAAATGCCACTGTGTTTGACACCTATGTAAGAGAGTCCTTTTAAAACACAACTAAAGTGATGTTTCCTCTTCGTGACAGATAAAATGGAATTGTTATTAGTTAATGGGATTTACCTGCTATTAGTATAAATATTGCCTTGGCTTCTAACATGTCAGCAGTTTCCCAAATTTAAGTAACACAGTCAATACTTTTCTTTAGCGATAAAACTCTACTCTTGTAAGTATGACACTATTATAGATTTATGAAGTAACTTAAGGGTACTCACACAAATTTATGTTTTATTTCAAAAATTATTTTACTTTGATTTACGAAACATTTTGTTGCAATTGCCACATTATTCGAAATATTTGGCTACGGGTTTGTCGTTAGTATTCCTAGACTTAAAGTCCCGTTCTCGGGGTATAGGCGTGAATTATTGTATTGGTAAAAATAACTTATACTCCATTCACGGTAACTTCCAACTTTTCTGAAGCCCTGCTAAAGATATACTTCCATGATATTCCTCCGCTTCATCCAAACAAAGCTGTGATAAATTCTTCTCAGGTTAGGAAGAAAACTTGTTTTATAATGAGAGATTTTGGCGTAAAGAAAATTTCCGCCACCAGGTGCGCAGTGTTCCAAAGAGGTCACCTATAATTAAAATTTAAAGCTACGTGAAGAATAAAAGAGAATGATGTTACTAAGTTACGTAGTTATTTCATATTTGAATTATGATTATTGCAATTAGTTTGTTTTTTAACTTATAACATAGAGAAAATCTGGCACACATCCAACATTAGCGCTTAATAGCGGCGAAAAATTTTAGTTGCCAAACTAAAAGCACTGAGTTTCCCAACCTGAGTAGAATAAACCTTTACAAAGCTTAGCAATGTACAGAAAATTACACCAAGCTGACAACGCACAGCACTGGTGCGCATTCACTTTAATAATATTTTGCATAAGGACTATTTCTTACTAGCCATTACGAACACACCAATTTTCCACCTGGTTTTCATCGGTTTTAATTACAAATTAAAAGTTGTAATTTGAACATAACATATAGGCAAAACTTCAATTTAATAAAAATAAGTCACGTTTATGTTAACAAAAGTATAAACCGCTTGTGATACATGACACATTTAGGAAAGAACCAAATACGTCTTATATGGTGTGATTTTCAAAGGTTTTATTGAAAAAGTTTGGAGAAACCGCAAATAGACTATAGTATTCTCTCCGGAAGATGGAGCGTAACGCATACTTGCCGACAGGCAGAGGGCTTCGCTACGCCAATTTACCAGATTCTCTCAGCGTGAGGTGGCGTTTTGTCACGAAGATTCATTGCCCAATGAGTAATGGAACATTTGTGGACTTGATGGACGCCGACAGTGACTGGACGGGGTTGCTGAATTGGTTTGCGTCCGGCGCGAGATATTTCATGTTTGAAATCCGAGAAAGTCATGGGCGTTCAGTCATTAAGCCTAATAGGGATGTTGCAGCTAGCGTACGGTTCGCTATCCTCGCAGCCTCCTCTTGTTGATCATGACACTCACGGGCATGTCTTGACACTTACCACAAAATTTTCTTTACATGGTTATAACGTACGTGTGAGGAAAATTATTGAAATATTCACAGTTGGGAGACGTTATATTTTACATATCGCAGTAGATAATTTCACCTAATTTTAATTGGACACTATTTAGTAGTTGTAAAAAGTCTTAACATAACAGATTATAACTCATTAGTTCGGATTTTATGTTTGTTGAGTAGGTTATACCTAAATCTATGTGGTCACTTCTTCGCAAGATTTTTCCTCAAATATATGATCGTCGGGAATTCAAATAATTAAATGTGGCCAGAGAGACATAGCCTTATATACGCAAGTTCAGAATCTTCGTTAATGCTGTTATTGTGCTTCGTTTGTGTTGAAATATTCCAGTCTATCTGGCAGCATTCGGGTTAACTATTCTTACTTTTTCATTTTTATACTCAATCCCGGTTAATGTCAATACCGTAATTTGATATGCGGGTCTCGATTCCTTCATACTTTTGGTTCTAATTTTTTAACCTGATGCAAATAAAAACAGAAATACATAAGCCTATACGTGCCACTGTGCACAACAAAAACGATGTATTAACATTGAAAATTATAGTCACAAATTGTAGTCACAAATTGTAGTCACAAATTGTAGTCACAAATTGTAGTCACAAATTGTAGTCACAAATTGTAGTCACAAATTGTAGTCACAAAAATTTGAAAGGAACTCCTTTCCCCACAAGAAAATCTCTTGACAATTTATAAACTACTAGCTCTAGTCCATTTTCATTAAATTACTTTATTTATGACACATTTTAACACCAGCATTTATTCCTTTGTTTTATGCTTCTTGTCACCTACATGATATCGTAACGATGCAGGCTGCTTTCCCTAATCATTTCCGTGTCTGCAACCCATATCGTAATATATGTGGGGTAGGTGCGTAGCTCCTTTTAAATCTGAAATTAGATGGTAGGTAATGACACATTCTTGGAAGACGGGTGATGCGGAGCTTAAACACCCGTCAGCACTCTATGTACAAATTCACACTTCATCGCTTTCACACGAGAGTTAATCATGGGATTTGCTTAGTCTACTCATTTAATACTGAACTTATACAGAAAGTGGAAGAGGGTATAAAACCATAAAGACACGTATGCTACTCATCGTCATGCTAAATTCTCATTTAATTGCTTAAGGCTCTTCAACACTGACTAGATTTATCACATCATTGTTAATCAACTCGCTGAACAATACATTATTTATATAGATTAAGTACAGATTGACACAAAGTTCAATTTAACTTGAGAATCACTAATCCTTATCACTTAGCCTGTGTGCCGCTGCCTTGCAGCCCGTGCAGAATAATGCAATAAACACCCTCACTTATGCTGGTCATCTACCTCAAGAGGATTTACGTTAATCTAAACTTCAACAGGTACAACTGTACTGTTTTTGCGTTTCACGCTGACCATGACTGACCCCTCTCATCCCTTGAGAAGAGGGTAACACCTCCTGTGGCTGGCTGGACCGATCACACACCTCACCATGCACCTCACTGCATCCCAGCCATTTTCGAGCCCGCACCGACGTCTCCGCATTCCCTAGGAGCACACAACAATCACGAAATTAACTAACAGCGCCCTAGGCCAGGCCGAAACCTTCCTAGGTCTAAACTGTGTCCGAACTTAAATCAGCACCCAAGTGTCAACACTGGCTGGTGGCTGGTCAAGGACTGCCTACAGCCTCACAATTACGCCTGTTCCCGCTCCCCGCGACGCACAACTGCTCAGTTGGAAGCCCCCGGCCGACGAACTAGGGGCCTGGCCAGTAGCCCCGAGAGCAAACATTTCGCAGTGGGTTGGGCCGCATCGCGCCTGCGGAGACAGCACGATTCGCGGAAGTCAAGCACTGGCCTCCCGAGCAGCCAGCACGAACTGTGACACATACACACACACACGCACGCACACACACATACATACACACACGCACACACACATACATACATACACACATACATACACACATACATACATACATACATACATACATACATACATACATACATACATACATACATACATACATACATACATACATACATACGCACGCACGCACGTCAATGCCCTGCCTACTGTAAATTTCCGAGTCTCGCAACTTCCTTAGTGGCGCCAAAGAAAACACGAGAACAGAACATCGACAAAACTAGATCAAAAACATTTTCAGCCTGACAATATACTTATTCTGACCATTCGTAACTCATTTGCAGTTATTTCGGAAGTGTCAGGAGAACCACTTTCTTCTTAATTTATTAAAACATGATCTCATAAAAAAAAAAAAGTGACGTTTTCAGTAACGAGGAGTTTGCGTCACCTTACATCGATGCACTTGAAGTTAGCTACAGCTGATTTGCGAGTAATGTAATAATTTTAAAACCTAGCTTATGAAAACAATATCCCTGCGTGTATTTTAATGTAAACTTCGGGTGGAATATATCGTTAATTTTGGTAGAAGAAAAGGAAAAGTAATCATGAATTCAAGCTCACAGAAATTTTTTCCTTAAATTTTTGCGGAACAAAGTAATAAATCATTGAAAAAGCAGTTTTGTAGTGATCAGAACATTGTTACTGGTGACTACAGATTTATGTTATCAATATGGACCTCGTAAGAAATGTTGTGGCACCAAAGATATCTATGTCACAAGGACTTTTACTGGCAACAACAAAATCATTGTGGTCGGCGAACATTCAGTGCCTTGTGAGCCAATAATGTGTTCGTTAGTCGCTGCAAGAATGTTGCGTTGCTAACAGCAGTACTGGCAGTGGGGCCCACAAAAGTGTTAGGCGCACTTTAACTTGAGCATATAAATACGCCAAAACAGAAATATTTCACTTTAACGAAATCTTTCTATCTGGAATCATTGATGGGTAATATTTAGGCCTACTTGCATTCGTCTATAACGTGTGATTTGAGAATATGAACATGGACAAATATTGCATTGTAATATTGTAACCACTTAGAAATTTTTGTCGTTAATTCCATGTGTTATATTGCCATCAACTAAATATTTAGGTTTAATTCAAAACTTTTTATTACTATAAGAGAACCCATAAATATCTTTACAAT
The DNA here is from genome assembly GCA_002778355.1 of Clitarchus hookeri. Taxonomy (NCBI): domain Eukaryota; kingdom Metazoa; phylum Arthropoda; class Insecta; order Phasmatodea; family Phasmatidae; genus Clitarchus; species Clitarchus hookeri. The sequence goes on from NQII01009957.1 coordinate 7,019, forward strand.
GAAAAACCTTGTTAACTAGCAGTAAATGGCAGTATTGCTTGCAAAGCTACGTGTGGTTGCACACCACAGACTGTTTTTAGAGACGTCATGCGGAAAGCGCCTGTTCACAGGACGTCATAAACTCGAGTCACGTGGACTCTGCTAGAGGTCGTTTATCTGTGCACGTGTGTCAAACTACATTAACAATGGGAGATTAGCAATTGATTAGTAAAGGCTGTGCCAGAAGTGATAGCATTTTATTTGCCCTCATCGCGCGCCAGCTCGGTTCGTCTTCGGGATGTGCAACTTGTTTTGCACGCAAGTACATTAATTTGAAGACTCCCGACACCGTTTGGCTAAGGCCGGTGTCATACCAGGCGACCAAGTCGCACTGACGCTACACATTTATATCAAAAGTGTTAGGTGGATTTTTTAAACATTTTGTTACTGGAATTTATTGTTCATATTAACCCATAAATGCCATGGTTTGAATTTCGACATGTAGTTTTAAAACATCTTGTATGTATACATGCATATATATGTAAGCGGTAACTTAGTAGTGTTTTATTTATATTTCTAACAAATTCGCAGCATCATTTAAATATGACAATTTTACATGTTTCGTGTAATTGAAGGACAACATGGGCTAGAAACAGACACCGAGCCTGTATTTCAAAACAGTGCAGAGTAAAGCGAGATGTGGCGGACATGCGTGGGTCCGGGCCGCCGCGCGCATCTCGCAGTTAGCCGCGCTGTGACGCCGTGACGCTGTCGCCAGCTGGACTAACTATAACTAATGTGTCCGCGCGGACTTCGACGCACGCGGTCTGGCCCTGGTAATAAGCTCGCCCGGCTTGGCAGGCGTGATTTTTCCCTGCCTCCTCTTCATCTGTCTCTTTATCTCGGTCTCTATCTAGCTCCTGCGTTGCTCACCTATAGTCCATGCACGGTTACTTCCAACTTTTATGAAGCCCTGCTAAAGTTCTGCTTTCAAGATATTCCTCCGCCTCACGAAAACAAAGCTTAAACAAATCGACAAAGATACACTAAAGGACAACACGCCAAATGTTTGCGAACTCGGTTTCATAATATTTTGAATGAGAATTATTTCTTACTAGGAATTACCAATACACCAAGTTTCTTTCCGTTTTTATTCATATTAATTAAAAACGAATTATTGTAATTTATAAATTTAATATAAATAAAAATCTAACTTATAAAAAAAACTTCTATGTTAACACAACTATTAAACACTTGTGATACATTATATATTTTCGAAACAATCATGTGATACATGAGGTGATTTTCAGCTTACTTTCCAAAGGAAACACAGGCTTATGAGATAACTTTCATTTATGTGTGTGCATCTGCGTGTCTCTGTGTGTACCACCCCCTAAAACCTTTTGAACCCTGAACCGAATTTCGCCAATCTCGGTACACATATAGTACTTAGTAAGGACACTCGACTTTTATAGTTTTTCAACCATGCCGGGTACTTATTTTCAAAATAGTGCTATGTCATATCTTGGCAACAATTTAACAGATTCAAACCAAATTTGGTATGCTAACAGTACAGCACGAAAGTATTGAATTTAGCGAGGTATATTAATATTGCTCCACCATCCATCATTTTGTAAGATAGCACTAAGTGAAATATAGAGCTTTTAAATTATATCTCCGAAATTATTCAATGATTATCGCCAAATTTGGTATGGAAAAATTACTGAGATGGGGCATTAAAATTGCGTAATTTAAATGGATAAGTCACTTGTTTTCAAATTGGCGGTCATACAAATGTTTTAGGTTTATTTGCTATATCTGCAATACAGTCCGGTAAATCTCGACCAAAGTTTTCATGCTCAAAATATATCTCACATGCATCATATATGCCAACAAATAGTCACTTTTGTCCGCCACTTGGAAAGATAGCACCACATGAAGAAATAAATATTTGATGTCATATCTCGGGAAAGTATTAACCAATTCGTACCAAATTTGGCACACAAGTAGTATTATAGTAGGCCATATAAACTTTTATGTTTTTTGTGGGTCAGATACTTATTTTCAGAATGACGATAGTAAAAATTGTTTTATGTTAGTATGCTGTATCTATGAAACCATCTAACAAATGTCAAGTTAACTTTGCAGCCTAGCAGTATCTATTATATGCATCAAATGTGCGTGTACAAAGCCCCGTTTGTCCGCCTTTTTTTAAGATAGCACCACATATAAAATTAAAGTTCTTATGTCATAAGTCAAGAAACTTTCTGCGGCATTGAGCAAAAAAGTATAGTACTGTGGTAAACCATGACAATGTTTTTTAAGGTGGTTGTACACTTATTTTCAGAATGGTGCCATTAAACACTTCTTTCTTAGTAAATTATATATACAAATGCATGTAACAAATTTAAACTAAACTTTGTATGCTGGCAGTATCTGTTACAACGTTCAATTGCGCTCACACAAATTTTCTTTGTTCATCGTTTTATAAGATAGTGCCACATGGAAAAAAAATGTCATGTCATATAACAGGAAATAACCAACCGATTCCTCCCAAATTCAGGCTACAATTTATGCTTTTTAATTCGTATAAATATATGTAACTTAAGGATGATTAGCGGCATATTTTTAACATTTTTCCATGTATGTATTTTAGGTTAGTATGCCAAGTGTCCCAGATAATATCAAACGAATTTTGTACGTTAGCAGCATCTCTGACAATATCAAATGTGACAATTTATCACGATTTGTGTCCTCCATTCATTAACAGAGAAAAACATGATAAAATGAAGCTTTGTAGTTTTTCACATAGGTAGGGCCACAGTAGGCCATGCAAACTTCAATGTTTTGTTTTAAGTGCGTCAGGCACTTTTTAATGTAGGCAATATAAATAATTTGGATAAGTATGGTATATCTATTACACAATTTAAGAGGTTTAGTGGTTAGACTACTCGCCTACCACCTAGATGAAAAACGGGCTCGATTCTCGTCGGGGAATCGTGCCGGATGATGCCACTGGTCAGCGGGTTTTATCGGGGATCTCCCGTCCCCCCACCCTTTCATTCCGGCGCTGCTTCATACTAACCTCGTTTCATCCTCATTTACTCTCAAGAACCCGATGTTAAGAGCCACCAAAATCTCTTCACTCTTACTAGCCATTACCAACACACACCTATTTTCAAAATTTGGTACATGTTAACAGAAGTTTGTTATGCATGTCATATTTAGGAAAGAACTGAAAACGTCATACGTAGGGTAATTTTTCGAACGTTTAATTCAAAAAGTGCGAAGAAACTACGAATAGGATATACCTACACGCTCTCTTTCTCTCTCACTTGTCTCGCGTAGTCCTCCGCCGGCGGCTGGAGGAAGGATTGGAACGACGAGTAAAGATTTCCCTCGGGGGAGGAAGCTGCCGCTTGCCAGATCTGTCACAGCGACGTCTGGTCGTCTGGGAGATTTGACGACCGCCCGGCTGCCCCGTTTTCCCCAGACACAGAGCACGTGAAAATTACAGATGTGGAACTGTCGAATGAAGTAGCGTGGCAAGGGCCTCTTCTCACAGTGTTTGCGCCAGAGCCCAGAAAAAAAATAACGAGATCGTATGAACGCGTTCATTCCATGAAGTACTTTCTCTCAAATGACGCATATGGTACCAGTTCGTTGTGCTCGATGTGAACAAATTCCATTAAGTTTTGACGTGAAAGAACCTTTTAAATCACACCCAAGCATAAATAAATAAATAAATAAATTTCATGTGGGGAGTGCACCCAGGGCGAGGCGACACCCTTCTAATGACGGGCTTACCAAGGTGGGACCCTTGGGTGCCCGTCATCCCCGGACATGACCTGAAACGAGGCCCTGGGATGAAGCCGCGCTGGATTACAAGAGGCGGGGGGAAAGGGAGTACCCCGAGAAAACCCATTAAAAAGCGGCATTGTCCAGCGCGATTCCCACATGCGAAAATACGGAAGTGAACGTGCCGGGGATCGAACCCAGATTGCCGTTTTGAGAGGCAAGTATTCTAATCACTACACCACCGTGGCCCCTCGGCATATGGGGTACCACGACGGAGACGGCGATGTAACGTTCGCAAGGTGTTCCGTTCCGAAACTGCAACTTCCTGACTAATAACATAATTGAAATTAACGTGGTCTCGTTTGATCGGGTACGCGACCACGACGCAAGTATGACCTTGAGTTGGAGCCGCGCATGCGCGAGGTTCGACTGGCGGCAATTTTGGGTTCGGGTGAAAATTTCCTGGCAGTATATCTCCCGACTCGGATGTGCTAGCAGGCTTATTTTGGTGTCAAACGTAATATCTCGTCTAGAGCTGATAGTTTAAGGTATAAAAGCCAAGTATCAGGTTCGTTACCTTTTCATTCCCATACCCCAAAGAAAATAATACCTTCTAAAGCAGACGTATTCACGCAAAACCCATGTCTTTGTCCCCGACGCAGCCACATCCAGCTTTTTTCCATACGAACTGAAACGGAATTTTTCATTGCAATGTTTTTCATAAAATGAAACTCTCCAACAAAACTAAAAAAATATTAATACGACTAAGGTATTTTTCAAAGCAAAACCAGATTCATAACCTAAGTATGAGAGAAATGCAATGCTATAATAAGTTTGCCAGTGTTGACTTTTCTACAGAATGCGAGTTAGAGCCACAAACTAAATATGAGGTAGACCGATTTTAGTCTTCTGCGAATGTACCCAACGTTTACTCAATCACTCACTAATACAGGTGTCAGAGTTGTGTGAACACACATGTAAAGTTGTTACAAAATAAGTGCGTATGTTATTGAAAAAGTAACTGTGCAATATTATGAAGAACATTTTTTTGTGGTTTAACCAGTTATTTTCGTGCCGTGCATGAGTCGTAAATACTTCTGCATTTGACTTTTGGTATTTTTTAAATTGGTTTTAATAAAAAGTTTGTGATACATTTTTATGTGGAGGTTTGAAAGCTTATTGGTATGCAATTCACTGAAAAACAAATGAAGTTTTTTTAATTCAATAAATTTAATTCAAATAGTTGAATTAAATAAATATTTTATCGTGGGAATTGGCCTTTAGAAGAATCTAAGCCCTGGCTAGCCTCAATCCTGAAGTTTATATATATATGGTAGAGAGAAATCCGTATGGTGTTTAGGCAGCTGGGAATGAAAGCGAGGTGAAGATGAAGCAGCGGTGGAAAGCACCTATGCGAGAAACGGTAGTAACTCCAGCAAATCTACCAGCCCAACGGCAACGTCCACCATGTTTCCCACATGCGATAATTCTAGCGAGACCCCGTGGGAAATCGAACTCCTGTTCACTGTGGTAATTGACTATTGGTCTACCCACTTCACCACTGTGACTCCACACCTCCAAAAAAGATACAGCGTTCGCTCTGGTGGCACACGGACGTGAAAATCAATGAGAAAATCTCGTTTTGTCAAGCCACGTAGGAAGATTTATATTGTATGGCCTCTGTCCAGAGGTTCTGTACGCCTATGCTCTTTCAAGTAGAAAATTACTTGCTTTATACTAAGTCAGTATGTCAATTATCAGGTTGAGACGTCTGAGAATGACAAAGTGTCTCCTGGCTGTACACATCGGTGACTCCAACCCGTACGAACGAAATGACCTCGCTTGCGACACAAATATTGCGTTATTGTGTGGGAGCAGACAATAGGAGGCCTTTCACATCATAGAGTACTCAGTCTGATTATAAACCCGTCTTCAAAATTCTCGTCACAGACAGTGAACGACCGGGCACGCCTGTAAGATAAAGTACTGCCAACTTGTCATAGTCTCTTATCGAGTATATTATATTCCAGGCAGATGAAATAGCTGCTGCTGTAAGACCTAAAGAAACGAAAATAATAATTTGTTGCGTCTGTAACCATAAAATTAAGACGAGTGATGACGCGTCATTAATTCCACACCAAGGAAAAAATAATGTGTTGAATGAAATTTTTTTTTTTGGCGCAACCAAATTAATTGTTTGTGTGGGGACAGTACAATAATTTGTTGTTGAAACCAAATCCATTTTGATACTCAAACTTGGTTGCCCCGATCTGTAAGGTTTGGTTACTGAAACAAAAAACTTGTTTGGCCCTACGTACAATAAACAGCGTTTTACAGCTTTTATGTTCAGTTTCTTGTTGAAAATGCTTTATTGGGATGTTTATACCATTATTACACATTAAATAATGCACTGTCAACTACTGTTACTATCCCAGTTGTCACAAAAATTTCAAACAAATTCTGGAGCTGTATTTTTAAGTGAGTTGCCAAACAAATATACTTGACAGTAGAATCAACTAAATATTTTGTTGACATTATAATGTTTTTGACCCAATACAAAAGTTGTCTTTATTATTACTGTTAATTTTATTATTATTGGTTAGATAAACATAATTATTTTGTTGTTCTTTGTGATTTGTTTAATCAGCAAAATATTTTGTTGAGGCTACTAAATATATGTTTGTCTGGAACAAACCTTTCCTTGAGTGCAAATATCACACGTACCTGGATACTGCAACATCGACCGAAGTCTTTGTGTATTACGTGGAACGGCTTAAGGGGCCCGCCTACCTGGAGTTATTTTCCGCTGTCGAGGCAGAGAAGCGCGTGAGCAATAAGAGCAACAAGCGCAGTGCTCAGAATTGGCTTGCAGACTTTATCGTCGTACTGCGTATATCTATGAGAAAACACGCATATACTTAAATAACAATATGTTATTTAAATATGCGTGCAGGCATATGCATATAGAAATAAATACATTTATATTAATTTTATATTCCGATTTTTATATGTACATAAATATGTATAAAATTAGTTAAAAATAATTTTATATTTTTATGTTTATGTATACATAATTATCTGCGTGTTTTCTTCTGTGGCCAACGAATATGTGGGTTTTCTCAGTGTGCTCCCATATTTTTTTACATGTTAATTTCATTTTGGAAGTCCTTTAGTGGGCACAAGCTAGGCTCTTTGCAGTAGAAAGAACCGCGTTTATATAGAACAAAAAAATGACAGTTGACGTTCTGACACCGTGTGGTGAACATCGATTTGGAAGCGCTCTCTTGTCATACCACGAAGATGAATTACGAATATGATCTCAACAATCATGGAGCCGCGACATGCACCATCGCTAACTGGTTGTCGCAAGTGCCAATTCTGCAATCAAGTTTTCACCTATGGTCAAAATGCTCGTCGGCAATGGAGAACGGCCTGTACGAAGAGCCCTTTTCGCGGGATGAATCATTACGTCATTGGTCCAATGCAGTTTGTGCAAGGCGATACATTGAAAGAACGTATCTAGATCTGCAAGAATTCGTCTAGTGGGAGTCCGGAAGTGTTGCCGGCAATACATCTTGCTGCATCTATGGGTACCAATTCTACAGGTGATTAAGACGAGACAGTTAATGCTAAAGACGGAATGAGTGCAGTAGGGTCGGTTTGCGCAGAATGTACAATTGCAAGACGTTCGCGTGAAGTCGACGAACTTCAAAATAAACTGTCGTCAGCTATAAATACTTATGAGTATACAACTTCTGCTACAAAGAAAAGAAAATTAAATATTGAGGATGAAACAGGACGTGAAGACTATCATGAAGACAGAATAGATTAAAATGAATATGAAGACAGTGATTGTTTTGAAGACGACGATCGCGATTTTCTCAATGCACTGACACACCCGTCCAACACATTTTCTGCAATGAGCGACATGAAGAAGGCTGAAAATGGCGAAAATACTGGCTACATATTTCTGGAATACCCAAATGAACTTGTTGATATACTCAGATATTTGATTCACCTTCAAAAACGTGGGTTTTTCTCTCGCATTGTTGATACATCTTCAATCATTAGTAAACAGAAGGAACGGGGATAAATCACATGATGTGCTGAACTGCTTCCTTATGAAATTGTAATTAAAAAATAACAATACATTATTATAAAAAAATTGTTTTTTCTTTATTTTTGTGTGTCGTATCCTTCTATCCCTCACAACTTTAAATTGGTGCTATGAGCACTCGACTATTAAGGAAATATTAACGAAAATATTTGCATATAGAAAGATAAAGACTTTAGTATAAAAATGCATGGGTAGTTGACTGCATACAAAATATTAATTCTGTCGACATGTAAATATTTGACGACAGTTAGCGAACGAATGTAATTTCTATACATATGGGTGGGGGACAAACTGAAGGATTGATCGAAGGATTGGGATTATGAAAGGATTGGGATTGATCGAAGGATTGGGATTGTTCGACGGATAGGGATTGATCGAAGAATTGGGATTGTGAAGCGGATTATGGAGCAGACTGTGGAGCATATGGAGCGATTGTGGAGCGTATTGCGAAGGTTTGGTGTGGATGGGTGAGGATTTGTGTGGTTTGGTGTGGATTGGTGTGTGGATTGTGGTGCTGATTGCTTGAAACATTACGAGATTGGTAAAAATATTGATAAAAAACAAGTATTAAATAATTTTTTAATTTTAAAAATTTTTTGGAATGTTTTGGATGTTATAAAAGTTTTTATAATTTGTTTTTGGTGAAAGGTTATCCAAAGTTATGGACACGAGGTCAAGGTCACATGTGAGTTCAATGTGAAGGTCATCAGGATCTAACATGGTGGTCAGTCATCAGTGCTACCTAGGTGTTGGAAATGTAAACAAATGATAAACGAAAAAACCAATATGGTGGGTGGAGTGCATTCGTCAGAATGACCAAATGTGACTGGATATGGGAGGGGAATGTTAATACAATAAGATTGATTGAAGGGAGGTCAGTGGTCTGCTGGGTATGACGCTCTAGGAAACCTCCGAAAAATTAAGTTTTTAAAAATAAGTTTTTAAAATAATTTTTAATATTATTTGCTGATTTTTTAAATAAATTATTAGGAAATTATTAGGATTTTTGACAAATTTTAAGTTTAAGGTCAAAGGTTACTGAGGTAAAAGTCAGGGTCACCTGGATAAAATGTGGTGGTAGTAGTCAGTAATGTAATATGCTCGCTGACTTTTATAAATTCATTCTATGTTTACAATTTTTCTCGAGTTTTGGTTTTCATGGTCATCCAATGTCACGATTATAGGGTCAAGGCCATGGGTGAAAGTCGAGGACACCTGAGTTTAACATGGCGGTTAGGTGATGTCATAACATTGTGGCTGGTCTGTTCCTGTCCCTTGTCCCCACTAAGCTCAAACATTCAACATTTTTATTCTATAATTTAAAAAAATAAATTTTTTAATAAATAAGTCGAATTAAAAAAAAATTAGGATATTTTGTGATTTTTTAAATTTTTTAAAAAAATTTTTTTGTTTTTGAGGTCAAAGGTTACCGGGGATCAAAGGTCACCGACATCAAACATGGTGGCAATATGGCCACCGGCTAACCTGAATGACAGAGCATGAACAGCTCAGAGCTCTGATCCCAGATCCCGTTACCTGAGACTTCCCTATTTCCTTCTACTTAACATTAGAACTGGATAGCTTCATACATGCATGACGGCCAATAACGAAGAAAACTATCTGGCATGCACAGAGTACGTTGATTCCTAAGTTACAGTAAAATTTTCCCACTATATATTATCGTCTCTACCCATGATATCTGATATGAGCTAAAATAATTTATTAAATGGAGTAGCAGCCAAAGCATTAAGTGTTGAGAATCTCACTACAGTATACTGTTACGAACTGTGATCCGGTCTAAGCCGAAAGGCCTGTTTGATCACACCTTCACACATTAAAATCCCAAGATCCAGTAGAAATCCCCATCACCGGCCAGTAAGCGGGGCCGGTACTTGCACAACGCGCCCGATATAGGACGATGCAACGCTACGAGCGGTGTCTTTCATCACTGGAACATTGGTCCAAGAAGACGTCTGGAGATGGGTGCGCCCAGCCATTGCTAAGCGCCGCCTGATATCAGACTACGCCTCTATTAACACGGCGGGGACTCTCCAATTAGGCTTTTAATGAGAAACTGGATCTTGTAAACCATCCTCCCCCACTCCCCGAATAGAATCAAGTAATGTATGGAGTTAAACTGTTGTGGTGTAACCTTGAATGTTTAATTAACCTACCACTTAAAATTTTGTGCTGAACCTAAGTCTGGGTTATAAACTGCTACGCTTCTTATATCCCTTTTAGGTATTGGCAATTTACGGCAAAGTGAGAACTTTTGAAAGCCCTCTCATTTGGAATAATAGCCAACAAATATATTTTAATTTAGTGCTAGATGTTAATTTTCGAGTGAGGTGGAATATACACACTTCGTTTATTACTTACATGACAATATTTATTTAAAACTGTGGTTAAAATATAATAAATGGCTGAAAGCAAGATGTAACTAGGGCCTCAAAAGTATTCCATTTACCGTGAGCAGCGTATATGACCTGCTTTACCAGGTAAAATCCATAGGACAGTGTTCGGGGGGTTTTTAGTTAGGTTCTCCCCTTTACCCTCGTTCTCTTCGTTCCTTAGCATTCAGTCGGAGTTCCTATCACATCACAGCTTGCAGAACAGCGCTTCATTAGCACTGGTATGCAAAAAAAAAAAAAACAGTATTACTGATTCATTGTTAATTGAAATTGTACTTCTCGTGTCAATAAATATACATTTAAATCGAAAAATTGAAATCGAATTGAATTCTGGACTACAGGTCATCAAACGTGCCAAATCTTCAGTTGCCCCTCCGTATAGTGTTTGAAATGAGACGTGCCCCAGTTCTCCTACCGTCTTTTCCATCATCATGCGTGTCGGAGGTCCCACAGAACTACGAAAGTCCTTCTCACCGGCGTTGCGGGTGGTATAGTTTATTCGCGGTTTCTTCGCACTTTTAGAATCGAACCTTTGAAAAATCACACCTTGTATGACGTGTTTAGTTATTATTTTTAATACGCCATGTATCACAACAGTTATATATANCTTTGAAAAATCACACCTTGTATGACGTGTTTAGTTATTATTTTTAATACGCCATGTATCACAACAGTTATATATTACCTCTCAACATAAAAGCATCAATTTTCCGTTAAATTGAAGTTTTCTTATATATTATTTATAAATGATAATATTTCATTTACAATACATGTGATTAAAACAGTGAGAAAACATGTGTGCCTAGTAAGTTATTGGTTCTCACGGAAAATATTATAATAACTGAGTGCTCACGAATTCGGTGCGCGGTCCTTTGGTGTAATTTTCTAGACTAGGTCAAGTTTATTTAAGGTTTATTCAACTCAAGTTGGGAAAACTTAATGCTTCTAGTTTGGCAATTCAAATGTTTTGCCACTAAGTAAGCGCTAGTGTCGCATGTGTACCGAATTTTCCTTATTTTTTACGTTAAAAACAAAATAATTGCATTAAACATAAATTAAGTACTAAATATCTTTGAAACTAAGTAAAATCTTTTTATTATTATTCGCGTAGCTTAAAATGTTAATTAAACGTAACATCTTTGAAACACTGCGCAACTAGCGGCGGAAATTTTCCCTATGCCAAACTCTCCCATAAGAGAACTCGTTTTGTTCTTAACCTGAGTAGAAGTAACCTTAGTTTAGTTGGCAGGAGGCGGAGGAATATCCTGGAAGCAGAACTTTAGCAGGGTTTCAGGAAAGTGTGAATGAGCCGTGAATTGATCATATCTGGTGACTCGCCAGAAATATAAAGAGAGAGAAGAAAAAAAACCGTCACGAGGCCTGCGTACTCGCCCCGAGGGAGTGGCGTGCGGGCGGTAATGCTGAAATATCAGCGCCGGCCGCATGAATCACAATGAGCGGAGCAGCCGGCACCTGGTGCCTCGCCTCCGAGTTCCACGAGGTCAGTGGGGTAGCTACATGCCTGTGGAGAGGGGGGGGGGACCGCAGCGGCGACTCTTCGATTTCTGAAGCCCTGAACAAAAATTATTTTAGAGTATTTTTTTTTACTAACTACTCTAAAACTAAGTTTTATATGAGCCCGCGGTAGGGACGGGAGTTAAGTGCGTCTCAGG
>NQII01009957.1:19381-43145 GCA_002778355.1 Clitarchus hookeri
GGCGTGCAGACTAACCGCTCAGCCACCGCGGCCCCTTTATTTTAGATGTGGCCCACCTATTCGAATAGCTACGAAACTCGACTCGACTGTCAGCTGTGACGTGAGTTGCCGTGTTTGTAAAGAGCTGAGCTCGCTCGTCTTTTCATTGCAAACTGTCGACTCAGCGGCGGACCATACAGTCAGCGTACTGTTGCTTCTGCTTGGTGAACGCTAGATTTTTAAAAATTTCATCCAGTCTACGCATTAATTTGTGACGACATACAATAAGTAGCTGTTTTTTTTTCGCGAAATGATTTCAGGACAGGTTGTATCCCAGCGCACGTTAGTTCCAAACTACTTTCGTGATTGGATCGCTTGAATTGTTACGCGTCTTATCTACCTGTCCGCGAATCACGGACGGTCAGTAATTGGAGAAACTGAATTCGGATTGGTTCCTCTCGTGTAACAAACTGTCGGCACAGAAAAAGCAAGCGGCAATTAGTCAAATGAAGACTGCAATTGTGCAGAAAGGATATTGTAGTCTAGCCTCCGCGTGAATCTTTTCGTGAAAAAAAAAAGTTGCCCTAAAAATAAGGCATTAGAGTAACTGAAACTTTATATGTAACGTTTAACGTTAACTCTGAATTTTGAACGACTCGTGAAATTATTTCTCTTAATTTATACTGTTAAAAAAAATATGAACAAATTTGCGATGGTCCTACAAGAGCGAGGCCCCAGGGCGGGGTCTTTCTCACCTTAATGTCGGGCCGTTACTGGAGGATAGGGTGGGTTTACACAGCCCAATAAGCTAGACTCTACTACTGTTTATGCACTCGACGTTAATTCACTTCGAGTGCTGCTGACGTTAAATTACGTCGTCTGAATTTAGCTGAGTTTTATGGAGTTTGCCGCAATATTTCGACATCAGCATTATTTACAGACACGGGAGAGGAAATATTACTTCGCCTGCGCTTTAGATAAGGTTTCGTGCAAAGTGATATTACGTCAGCATTGTCCGCCGCCATCGGCTGTGCAGTGGCCATACACTCACGTATGAAGTATTGCCTGCATACTAGGCGCTGTGTCGCTGCAGCGGAATCTTGCGGAATCTTTGTGTGCGTTTCAAACGAAAACTGTGTGTCATAGGCAGTTGCAACAAGGGGCCCATTTTTCTTCCGTAGGTTATATTGCTCAATAAACCAGCATCAAACGTTCATAATTCCTGACGGTAACGAAGTTGCCTCATAAGAGAGTGGCCAACCCTGTTTATTTTCATAAAGGGGAGTGTTATTAATGTGGGTTTTCTCTTAGGTTGAAGATCCCGATTATATAAAACAATGTACCGTAAATTGTACTTTCATCTCACCTGGTTTCCGATATTTCGCAAAAATACATTCGAAATTCTCATTTTTCGAGGACTTATTATGCCCTTAATCTTTAGTTTAGGTACATAGTGTCCTGCATATTAGCCACTCGAATTTGCAAAAAGAATCGCCTCACAAAGTTTGTCGGTCGAATTCAGCCCCATCCTGTATATATTGCATATTTTTGTATCGACAATGAACGTTGGCAGTGTGCGCGATACTGTCGCATGCATGTTTTTTTTTTTCCTAACCTACTCTAAAACTAAGAGTTATATGTTAGTCCGCGGTAGGAACGGGATTATTGCGTCTCGGGGCTAGCCCCTTACGCTTACAAGGGAAGGAAAAACATGCAAGGAGACGTGCATCGCGGCAAAGAGGGATTGGGTTTCCCATGGCCGAGTTTGGCCATGAAAAACCTCCCTAATGTACTTATAGTTAAACTACATCTAGAAGAGAAAGGGAGAAACCGGCACAGACACCGTAAAAACCCTTCCGACAGGAAATAATTAAAAATTGTTACATGCATTATGAGAAAATGCTACAGGAGAAATATAGGTGGGTACCATGCTCTTTATTATTGGGAGAGGCGAAACTAGTAGATAGGTGGCGGGGATCTTTCTTTCTTATCTTGCGCTGGTTTAACCAGAGTCGCATACATTCATGCAGGCTAGTTAGTGTACGTGCGATAGTTACAACGGGTGTAGTTTTCCCCTACTCACAAGGCCACCCCTCCCACGCCCCTGCTTCTTACCTGCTGCTAGCTCTGGTGCCGTTCCACCTCACCGGCTGCACACTTGTCCCGGTCGAGTAATATTTGCCAACTTCGTGAGCAACTATTTTGTACTACTTGAGTATCTCTTGCGTCCAGTTGAACGAACACATACTCGACGTAAGAAATAGCCGGAGTGAAGGTTTCCACACTGTAAAAATATTTTCTCATAAAGTTGGCTAAACATTTATTTTTGCATTGCACTTTTTTGGTTTCTCCGTAATTGCTCCCGAAAACCTGAATGATTTAGTTCACTTGAAAGAATTATTGAATGTCCCTCGTGACTTCAAAGTTCCCGTCTTACTGGCATATGATCTCTGCTACCTGCAGACGTCAGTGCACGCTAGTCCCCTCCTACACTCTAGACTGCGGCTCGGCACGGACTGGTCTCTAGCAGAGAGCGGCAAGACAACGGCCCGGCATTATACGCGCAGGCATAAAAACATTCTGCAAAACCGGACACAGAGACTTTTTACTGGCGACACCAGATAGCAGTGCTCTTGCGACAGTGTGTGCTGAGATGATTTCTTTACCCTCTGCGTGTGCTGTTCGACAGAAGTCAATTGTTTTTCTATTATCGAGTGCAAATCTTCTGTTAAAATATTCAACAGTATCGAATTAAAATCACGATAGATAAAAGCAACAATGGTGGAGTTGNCAGTGTGTGCTGAGATGATTTCTTTACCCTCTGCGTGTGCTGTTCGACAGAAGTCAATTGTTTTTCTATTATCGAGTTCAAATCTTCTGTTAAAATATTCAACAGTATCGAATTAAAATCACGATAGATAAAAGCAACAATGGTGGAGTTTTGAAATAGCGGATGGTTGGACCTTTAAAATGTAGGAAGGGGGAGGGGAGGAATATAAATATTTGATGTGAAGATTTACGGCGCGGCGTAATAAATATCTCGACGGGAAATTCATTACTCAGACAATATTTGTTCACAAGGTTTGCAAACATTGAGGGATTTGAGACAGCCTACTGTTAAGCCAACACATTTTACAGCATAGCAGTTGCAGTTTTTCTTTCACATAAAATCCAAAAATCATGCAAATAACAACACACAAAGTCGTACAGAGCTGTTATATATCTAGCTAATACCGGATGTAATTTCGCAGCATATTCATAGTTGTTTACACGATCTTTTTGATGGTATAAAATTGTTGAATTATGTCTCGTTTTACTCTCTTGTCAAAATCAATCGCGATACAACCTTTAGATTTGGGGCTGCGAATAAAATTGCAATAAAGAAAAATAAATGTAAAACATCTTTAATTACAATAATATTACATTAAATTACACAAGGATCTTTAGAATAGTCGGTGCTATACAATGCCACAAAATAAAACTGAAAAAAGGATAAAAACTTTTTTTATTTTAAATATTATTTTTTTTCCAAAGAAAGGATTGATGTATGAAGTTCAAGCTAAACTATAAAAAAAATTTCAATCGACGCTCAAAACTTTTTCCGCACTAACTGCATTTAATTTAGCGCAAATATAGGCAATCGAATCTCAACTAACATGGCAGTGAATCAATCAATGTGGAACAATTAAATAATATATTACTTAAATTGTAACTTAAAAATTATCTCCGATGAAATAAGCTGCTTTTTGTTCACTTAAAATAAGTTCTTATAACCACTTACAGAGTTCTGGTTCTGACCTATTCGCTGCCGTCAGTGGCGCAGTCGGTCGAGTGTTGAGCGTGAGTGGTCCCGGTTTAGAATCCCGGGTAGGGCAAGGGTGTGATTTATGCTCGTCCCATAGATGGAAAATGTCACTTCCAAAAGGAAAACTGCGAAAACAAATTTGTCACGGAATTAAAAATACGTGTGCCTTAAATCTAAAAATATGTAAAAATAGTAATGAAAAGAATACTTGCATTTTCTTGTGATAAGTACATTTACGAACTCAGTGGACTTGCAATATATAGATTTTCAATATTACAGTTACGCTTGTATTTCAATCACATTAGTAAATAGAAAATGTCAAATTATATATAATATGCCTTCGGAAATAAATTTATTTATACCACAACTTTAATACAAACATTATCTTTTATATAATATCTAAAAAAAAAAAAAATAAGCTACATCTCGAAATCGAACCTACAACTTCCTGAGAAAATACGTGTTAACTTAACTTCAAAACGAACAAACAAATTTACTTAACGATGGCGTTAGTTTCGAATCTGTTTGTCTAGTAATTTTGCAGGCTTATATTTTACACTGTTAATATCTCAGTTTTGAATGCTTTGCAAATAGCATTACATATTTATACATTCTTTGTTTCATAATCGAGAAATTATTTTCTCTTAATGAACGTTGCGTTTGGAATAACATTTACTGGCATAAATCATATACAAAAGTATATTACGGATTGTTAAGTTAGTACAAACAATTATTTTATCATAAATGCTACGGAAATATCATTGCAGTGACTACACCGTGCTGCCGAAGCCAGTGTTATTTGGAAAAACAGCGTTACAGGTGGCATTAATTTTGCACGTGATTCGGATATCTAAAAATAATACATAAACTGACATAATTATTAAAACCTTTAAAAAAAAAAACTCTCAATGATTTACTATAATTTTCGTGGGCTTCGTAATTTGAACACCTACGCGTAAGCAGACCACAATTTCACATAAACTACCATTAAAAACGGCAAGAATGCTTGCATGCAGATTAATTAGGTTAAGTTTGTGAAGTAGATGGACAGTATGTTGTATAGTGTAATATGTCACAGCGGTGGCATTGTTTAATTATTATTATTTTTTCTTATTTTATAAAAAATTTTGTGTATCCTTTTTTTATACCGTGGGATAGTCCACTATGAATAAAAACACACATTTTCGCGACTTTGAGCAAATAGATATAAAACTTTTCTATAATTTAAAAAGAAATGCATTGACCTAGATTTTCTGTTTAGATATAATTTGTTAAAATGTACGCATAAATGAATTTCCGCGAAATTGCACAGAGTGTTTCAGTTGTATAATTTTTATGATATGTGGTCGTATATGAATATCGTTGGCAAGTGCAATTTTGTAACACTGAGGATAACTTTTCCGTACTCTGCAAACTTTCTTTGTCCTCAACTGCCTTACATATAACTGAGCCCACCATAACTGAAGTTTGTGGAATAACCGATAGCGCGGCCAGACCTGCGCGTGCATCTCTTCCCCCCTTTTTCGCACTTGCCGCTTCCAAACGCTTAGACATGCATAGACATCTGCCGGCTACAGTAGAGGCAGGTTATTACTGTGCTCCGTGCCGTGGCAAATTTCCACCCCGCGTGTTATTCACATGGCGAGAACCGGCTCCCTATACGCGCCCGTTGTACCGAGCTCTGCTAGGGGCCGCGGTGGCTGAGCGGTTAGCCTGCTCACCTTCCACCGAGGTGAAGCGGGTTGAATCCCCGGGCAGGTCTCTCCCGGATTTTCGAATGTGGAAATAGTGGCGGACGATGCCGCTGGTCAGCGGGTTTTCTCGGGGATCTTCCCCCCCTCCGCTCTTTCATTCNTGGCGGACGATGCCGCTGGTCAGCGGGTTTTCTCGGGGATCTTCCCCCCCTCCGCTCTTTCATTCCGGCGCTGCTCCATACTCACCTCAATTACCCACATCGTCTCTCAAGACCTCGCTGTTAAGAGCAGTACATATCTCTTCACTCACTCGAACTCTACCAGTTTCGAAGCTCATTCCCTTCTACGCTCTCATCCCCTCCCGAAAAAAAAAATAAAATAAAGGAAGGTTAAATTTTGTCTGGTCCGCGATGAACGAATGCAGACTCGTTCCTTTTTTTTTTTCTTCTAGAGTAGTCTCGCTGCTAGCGGAACAACACATCAAGCCATCCAATTAGTCAGGCGGGTTCCTGAGATCGGGGACGGCTCACTCGCATGCCTGGCGTGCGTAATTGTCCCTGCAGCGGTCTGCCCCACTACCCGCCATAATGCAAACCCCATTTAAAATGTAATTACTGGAACCACCCCCCTCCTTTTTAAACTCCTCCCCCCTCCCCTAACTTCTTCCTCCCTATGGCACGTCGCGAGCGTGGAGACACGCTCCATAACTATTCATAGCGGGGCCAGGCGTGAGGCTGCCTTGACCCGGACGATTCTTCTCCGCTGCACCGAGCATTACAAGCGTCGTTCCACGCCTTCCGTGGCACAAGGACCGGCAAAATTAATGTGGCCGCCTGGTTGAGGGAATTTTGCACGTCTGAGGCTTGTAGCGTTGGAGCGCTAGGGGCGACCGAGACATGTGCATCAACTCTCTCATCGCCTCTACGCGCAAAGCGAAACCGGCTTGTAGTCTTGTCGTCGATAACGCGCATCTAGGAGAATTTCTGTGGGGACCGTACCATTTTATGACGTAATAATAGAAATATAGGTTCGATGCCCTGTCCCTATTCCTTATTTAATATTTTGTACCGGAATGTTTATACCTAAAAATGACCGTCAAAACACCCTTTCGAACCATTTTCACTATCAGAAAAAATATGCTTTACTGATGAATGTAAGAACTGAAAAACGTATAAAGACGCGTAACGCTTCTAAAATGCTATTCGTAAGCAGACCTCACTCAGACACGTTGGACGGTTATTTTTAATAAAAAAAACCGTTTTCTCCTGGAACACTGCACAACTGTCGACGGCCTACCCAGGCGGCCACCTTAAGGGTGTGAGACAGAAATCTTTGTGGTTTTGCCAATTTTTTTGACCCACAAAAATGTATTTCGCATTCAGTATTGATATTTCTTCTTCGACAAGCCGTAGCCAGTGACTGGATAATTTCGTCAGTTTAGTTTGCGACGAACTAGACTTCAAACACATTCTCAATTCTCTCGTCTTTACAATTCTATCACAGTTTATAATACACGGACAGGCGAACTCTGAGCAAATAACACGCCCGCAAGGAAAACAAGCGTCAAATCCCGTGCCACCTGGTCTGAGTGAGCGAAGAGATTTGGGCGGCTCTTTACATCAAGGTCTTGAGAACCGATGAAGGTGATTGAGATGAGCATGGAACAACACCGGAATTAAAGGGCGGGGTAACGGGAGATCCCCGAGAAAACTCTCCCACCAGCGGCATCGTCCGTCACGATTCGTATATGCGAAAATCCGGGAGTGACCCAGCCGGGGATTGAACCCGGTTCGCCTTAATTACCTGATTTGAGCAAAAACTGGATACGCACCTGTGCAGTACCCAGTGAACAGAAAACTGGTGCTCGGAAATACATAGGTTTTTGGAGCCTAGCCAGGCCATAGGTCGTTTAAGACCCGAAATTTTCCTGTTCCTCGGCACAGCTCATCACTCACATGATTGAATAACTGTAATAGCGTAATGAAGTAAATGCATTTTTGTTTGCCATGTGGAATAAATGAGAATTAAGTATTGTCCGTCTCATATAAGTTGGCGAGATTTTGACAGTTCGACGAAAGTAGCGCCAAATGTTTACTTTTCGTTTATGTATCCTTTCGCCATCAGCTGGTGCGTCAAGTGGAGGCTGTATTTTTTATCAACACGCTGTCAGTTAATCCACTTGCCATTGTACTGTAATGCTAAACAAACTTTAAAGTATCTATAGACTGACATCTGTCTAAAAAAATTAGCAGGTTATAAAAGTAAAAATATAAAACCCTGCAAAAATATTAATATTTGTTGACTTTTTTTTAATTTATTCGAGACAGCGAATTTGGGTTAACATTTGCGAGACGGTAATTGTAGTTCTTATCACAATTTGGACGTTACAGTCAATANTGTATTTTTTATCAACACGCTGTCAGTTAATCCACTTGCCATTGTACTGTAATGCTAAACAAACTTTAAAGTATCCTTAGACTGACATCTGTCTAAAAAATTAGCAGGTTATAAAAGTAAAAATATAAAACCCTGCAAAAATATTAATATTTGTTGACTTTTTTTTAATTTATTTGAGACAGCGAATTTGGGTTAACATTTGCGAGACGGTAATTGTAGTTCTTATCACAATTTGGACGTTACAGTCAATANGAGACAGCGAATTTGGGTTAACATTTGCGAGACGGTAATTGTAGTTCTTATCACAATTTGGACGTTACAGTCAATATGTAAAAATTTAAATAAAAATAATTTTGGGAACTTGCTTGTCAACGCACTTTCATTCATCAACACGCCAAAGACGTTGCAAAGCGGGCAGTAGAACAACATGGCGTGTAATGGACGTAGACGTAACGATTTCCGGCCCAAAGGAAATTACTAGTAAACAAAATCGCTGTACATGGAAATACAGTGTTACTTTAGAAATTATATAGAGCTCGCTGAAAAATAAAACCATTGGTATATGTTCGTAAATTTGTTATTTTACACAAGGAAGCTATATTTTTCTGGCTGGTTAGTGCTTCGTGAGAGAGACAGATGGCGCGCATGGCATGAGAGGTAGCGCTTTTGTGAGCCGAATGCGTTTCTGAACAGGTATCAGGTGGCAGCGGNAGATGGCGCGCATGGCATGAGAGGTAGCGCTTTTGTGAGCCGAATGCGTTTCTGAACAGGTATCAGGTGGCAGCGCGTTGGCCTGCCTCCTGATCCCGTCTTTTTAAAAGTTGACTTTTCTCCTATTACTGGTTTCAAACGACACCAGTTTGAAATATATTTCGTCAAATTATTTGAAAAAATAATTCAAAAATACCCTGCGATATTTCTGTATGCTTTTGGAATTAATATCAAGCGTGTATGGAAAGCATGGATGTAGAGAGGAGATACGACGTGAAAAAAACTCCCAAGGTTTGAAGTTCTTTCATTTCAATACGGATCGTTCTATTGCGCATTTCATTTTGAACACCTTTACATTACTACTTTAGCTCGAAGTTTACTTTGTAACACTAAAAACAACTGTTTTATGACCACGTAAAGTAAAATGTATTAATTAATCTACGAAATCTTTCTTATCCGCGTATTTTCTGCTTGTCTGATGTGCGTCGGTAATGCACTCAGAATAGCCAACGCAATAATAGTTTTTGTTCGTTCATGCATCAGCTTATACAGGATTTTGTAAATGGCACGTTGTTTGTTTCTTATACGTCAAATTCCCACTCCCTGAATGTCAAAATCTCGCCAACTTATGAGATATATATTATTGACTACCTTCTGATAGTTACTACACAAGCAGAGTGTTTAAAGGAGTCAAAAGATAAATTCTCTAAAATTTAATTAAACTATGTTCTATGCCTTCGCAAAGTCACATTTTTTTTAAAAATTAATCTCAAATATAGGCAAAAACATAACACACATAAATCCAAGCAGACGTTCAACTCTCTTCCATGTAAGGGTTCCACCTATCTGTAGCTATTTTGCGTTTTCGAGTTCTCGAAACGCGCGACCTTTAAGGCAATTCTGGCCTACTCACCACTCGCTTCATCGCCTCTACGCGCGAAGTGCACAACTGGCGTGCAGTCTTTCCGTCAGTGACTCGCCTCAATATNCCACTCGCTTCATCGCCTCTACGCGCGAAGTGCACAACTGGCGTGCAGTCTTTCCGTCAGTGACTCGCCTCAATATGGGTTTAAAGCAGTTACCCTATACAGGTTGTTGCAAAATTGCATGTCAATACTTCGGGGAAAATTCCTCACATCTAGAGGAAGAAAAAAACCTTAAATGAACATAGGTCCGTAAACGCTTCGTTTCTTTACCACAGCTCGTAATATATAACGTACAGTGGATGGCCATGGACTAGATAATGTAATTGTGGAATGCCGTCGCAGCGTTCTATGATATGGTACAAGACACCGCAAACCACCACACTCCACCATACAACATTAGGAACTGCACAGAAATTAGATACACATGTGTGAAAGCTTATGGTCAGCACATTACAGACTAAATGAATTGTTCAAAATGCCCTACATCAGCGCAATAACATGCATTAACCCGCCATTACATGGACTCACGGATGCATTGATGAATCCCTGGAGAATTGTTGATTGTTTCGCAGCCCCCCACCATAGTTACGAAGGGTTTCTACATCGTCCACTAGGGTTGCATACATTAGTGCCTTTAAATGTCTCCACAAATAAAAGTTTAGTGGAGTGAAATCAGAACTCCTCGGGGGCCAAGGTATTGGTCCACCTCTACNAAATGTCTCCACAAATAAAAGTTTAGTGGAGTGAAATCAGAACTCCTCGGGGGCCAAGGTATTGGTCCACCTCTACCTATCCAGCAGCCAGCAAACATTTCATTTAGGCACCGACAAGCACGGACAGAGAAATGAGCAGGAGCTTCATCATGCATGAAGTACATGTTTTTTCGTATGTGTAATTGGCCATTTTCCAGAAGAACAGGCATATCGTTTGTCAAGAAAGCTTCATTCTTTTCACCATTGAGTCTTCTTGGCAGAAAATGTGGTTCCACTAAATAGTCGCCAATAACGCCGGCCGAAACATTGACCGAGAATTGTTGTTTATGCCGTGTTAGTACGACAGCGCGAGTGAGTGAGTGGGATTGTGGGGCGCTCGGTAGTGAGGTCATTACTGCTCACAGGAATTTTAAGAATAAAACTCATTAAAACCTCCACAGTAGGCAAAAGGACAGTCAGAAAAACCACTAAGAAAACAATGGTAAAACACTCCAGAGGAGCAACAACACAAAACAAAAATGAAATCACAACATATTAAAAAACACGTCGTACGTAAAAATGGGAATACGCCACTCACAGACGTACCCCCACCACACAACATTTGTCGTAGGTCGTCAAGAACATTAAAAGTGCTATGAGCGTGGTCATACCTGCGACACTCGACCAGAATGTGCCGGAGAGTCATGGGAGTGCCACAGGCATCACACACAGGAGGGGGTTCTCAACGAAGCAGGTATTTATGTGTGAGACAATTGAGCACGATGCAAAGTCTAGAAAGTTAAAACTTCCATGCGGGTACAAGAAACAGGACGTGTGCAAACAGGCAAGTCAGAGAAGGCCCGTAACTTGGAGAGCAGAAGAGAAGTCCACTCCCGCTGCCAAGCATGCCATACAAGGGCACGCACTGCATGAAGCACATCGCACACACAGGGACACGAGGATCACAGGTTGGAAGGCTGCATGTCTCCTTAGCCACTATATCCGCTGCTTCATTGCCAGGGATGCCCACATGCACTGGAATCCACAGGAATAACACGTGAACACCAATCCACCCAGCAACCACCCCCCCCCCTTTTCCCCCAGATTCTCGAGGATCATATTAAGAAGTGTATGCGCTGTGGAGCCAGATCTAATGGCTGTTAAGGCACACAAGTAATTTATGGTGAAACTCCCTACTGATAAAACACAGAGCCTTGAAAATAACAAAAATATCTGCAGTTAAAATTCTGCAAGATGTATGAGGTCCAAAAATATACCGAGAAGCACCAGTGACAAAGGCGCACCAAGTCGAGATATCTGATTTGGAACCACCAGTGTTAAAGCAAACAAAATCACGGAACACAAAATACACAAGGTCAAGGGAAAGTCCCTTGTAAACAACAGGAGTGCTAATTTTAGGAATTTCCGATAAGTCGAGGCGCACCTCAACCTGTGTTGTCAGCTATGGCTTGTCACAGTGAGGCAAAGGCAACACAGGGCATGTGCAAAGTGGACATATGCTGGTCGAGGAGAACATAGCCTAGTGTAGTACAGCCGTTCACAGGGCGAATAGAGAAAAGCAGTATGGTGAAGTTGAGAAGAGTCCGAACGCACCCGCACCCCATACGATAGTAGCAGTTGGTCACGCCTGTAGTGGAGAGAAGTTTCACTAGCCACGGCACAAATACTGAGAACATGTCCCTTGTGAAAGCCCCTGTCGCAATACGAATACCAGCATGGTTAGCTTTCGCTAATGGTTCCAACAGGCACAGCCCAGCATATGAATTAACGAAACTGCCATAGTCTAGTTTGCAATGTACCAGGGCACGATACAGCTGAAGAAGGGTGACTGTGTCAGCACCTCATTCATTACCGCTCAAGATTTTCAAAAGATTCAGGTCTCTTACAAAGCGAGACTTCTGGGTCTGAATATGACTCCTCCAAGTAAGTTCACTATAAACCAAGAGTCCTAGAAATTTGACAATATTTGAAACAGGTAAAACAGAGTCGTATAAAAGCACTTTGGCAGAAGGAATGATAACATGTTTTCTAAAGAAGTTGAACACCTGTGTCTTGGCGGTGGAAAAGTGGAATCCACTGCTCTCTGCCCAGTCGCTAAAGTGGTAGACGGGAAACTGGCAGAAAATGGTAGTCATCAACCTACAGTGCACATTCCACAGGTGGTCGAACGAGACACAATGCCATTGATGTCGATATCAAACAGGGTGACACTTTAAAATGCTCCCTGGTGGCACACCATTCTTCTGAACGAACTCCCGAGAAGCGCCATAGTGAACTTTGATTGTACAGGAGGATATAAAGTTAAGTATAAAACCAGGGAGATGTCCACGAAAGCCCCAATCGGACAGTTTTCGCAAGATACTATGTCGCTATGTTGTGTCGTATGCCTTATCCAGGTCAAATAAGACTGCAAGAGTCCAAATATTATTAAAACTTCTTCAGCAAAAATAGATTCCCATCAAGTGGGAGGTCTTGTAACATAGTGTAATGGATATTGTCGGGGTCAATGGATGTATGTTTCGATTGCTATAAAGACTATTCCAACTCAAGAAGGGTGAAACACTGGTTGTAGTCCTCCTCACGCGAGTCACCAAAGTGGGCACCCAGCATCTCACACGTCTCTTTGGTGGCTAGAAATGAGGGAGTGTAATGTGAACTGCTCGAAACATCCGCAAAATATTGACCGCAATAAATCTGCTACATTTGTCCCCTCGTGAACAAAATATTTTTATTTGTCCGAAGGAAGAGAACCGGTTTGCTGAGAGATTGTCCGCACAAATTCCAAAAAATTCCCTAGATTAACTTACTAGTAGCATTTACCATCAGCGACAAAATGAAGTATCTCCAGGATTTCCGCCCAGCTGCCCTTGATGATACATGGAGTGCGAGCCCGACAGATGCTGAAGAGCTCCACATAAGTTTAAGTTGGATGAGCACTAAAGCGTCTGAGCGCATGTCGTTGGTCACGGACACCATCCATGCATTCGCCATTCCAACAAAGAACATGACCACGACCACAATGAGAATATTGGGGGATAGCAGCCTCCCCAGCTGACACGACAATAGAGTTGAATAGTTCCACTGCCACATTCGCGTCAAGAGGAACCTCAGCAGTGAAGTGGAGGAAACACTGTAATTGTGCCCAGTCTGCTTTCATAAGCATCCACCGAAGTTGGTATGGAGGTCCACAAAACGACACATGATCCAATATTATTGGTCAATTATTATTTACATAGACATCTGGATAAATAGACCAATCAAAGTAGGTAACCAAAGCTGGGCTACACAAAAAAATATTTATACAGGATGAAGTGCCAATATGTGTGATGAAGTGTGTAGGATTACCAATGTTCAACAGGGCAATATTAGAACTGGTGAACCACGACTCAACTACATGACCCTGGCCGTCCCTCTGGTCTGAAGCCCATATTTGGTTGTGAGCGCAGAAGTCACCAACAATCAGAAATGGAGTTGGGAAATGAGATGAAAGCTCCTCAAAATAAACTAACCTGGCATGCCAATATGGGGTTACATATATGTTACAAACAGTAAACAGCACACCGAGACACAACCTGACTTCCACTGTATGAGGTACATCGGTTTCAGGAAAGAAGTGTGCGATAACAATTACTTCAATATCCTCCTAAATCTGTTGATAACTGGCTTAAAGCCTCCCGAGCCTTCACCAGTGTTTTGCGTATTAACATCGACTCCCGTTTCCGCTTCTGGCTCAGGAGAGACAGGCTGTCATTGTGGCGAGTTAATGGTGTAATACTGTGCTTCAGGTTCACTTACAGAACGAGATGTAAGTACTAAGTCTTTGGCTTAAAGTTTTTTACAGTAGCTTGCTACCGAGATTTGGCAACAAAAGCAGGTTTTTACAAGGTTTTTCTCAGCTGGCCCACACTGTGTACCGACAGTCGAGGTTCGGGTTGGCAGAACTTGTTGTGGCTTTGATACACTCACATACACTTCTGTCTGGGTAGCCACATCGACTGTCTGAGTACATGCATCCTTTACTGCTGGTCGAGCATTGGCAACAACACTGTACACAACAGAATGTTTCGGGCCCTGGAGAGCATAGAAGCATTTTCATACCTCGACAAAGGAAACTTTGTCGGTGGCCCAGATCTGTTGAACAGCCTACCCCTCCTGGTAGACAGGGGACTCCTTCGACCAGACAGGGTGTCCCTTGCTGAAGTTCACACACCACCGTGGCTTGCTGCACTGAGGACTATCAGGATGCGACAGGTTATCACATTTTGGAAAAGCCAGTGGATGTCTGCATTTTGCAGATTAATGGCCAAATGGGAGGTCAAGCATACCAAAAGCCAAGATAAGTGTAACTGTAGTTGACCTAACACCAGTAGGAGTCTTTAACACACTGCGAAAATCAGTGACATAATGAGTCTGTAGCTCATGTAAGATCTCACTTTCCGGGATTGCAGTCAGGTCGGGATACCAGATGGGGGACCCATAGGACTTGATCTCAACAGGGAACTTTGCAGTTACCCCACTGAAAGTCTTCATCGCGAAGAGCCCCCGTTACTGAGCAGCATTCGACGTCTCGACCAGAAGCTCACACCTTTAATTTATCTTCCTACAGTCTGCAACAGTATTACCGGCTGATCCATCAATACATATTTGCAGTTAAAAGAGGGACACATTTTCAAAAGTGTGCCCTAATAAACCTCTGGTAACCAAAAAATGTGGCATTCGTAACTTAACAGGAGTAAACTGACACAATANGTACGTAACTTAACAGGAGTAAACTGACACAATACCGAACCATAATTGGAATCATTACATGTGTTTATCACAGTGCCATTTCAAGTTTCTGTTGAGGGTTTCATTCTTTTGTGGAGTTCTACTGCACACGCTACACTCATAGCTTCCACACCAAGCGAGGTGATGCAGTGGTAACTCACTGGACTCGCATTTGGGAGGACCCGGGTTCTTTTCGTGGTCTGGTCATCCTGATATCGGTTTTAGATGGTTTCTCGAAATCACTCCAAGAGAATGCTGGTATTGGTCCTTAACAAAAGGCCATGGCCGATTACTTCCCATTCCTTCCCCGATCCTTCTTCCCTGAGAAATTTGCTCTCTCTCTCTCTCTCTCTCTCTCTCTCTCTCTCTCTCTCTCTCTCTCTCTCTCTCTAATGACCTCGCTGTCGACAAGCCATTAAGCTCAACTACCTATCTACATCATATCTTCCACCTCGATGCTACATAGTACAATGCGCTGTGTCCGATTAAACGATCGTTACGACACGTCTGGTGAGGGGCTGCCAATTGCAGCTGCGATGGTATTCCACAGTAAGATGATCCAGCCAGAGGGCCATACACTGTACGGTATGTATTACGAGCTGTAGTAAAGAAACGAATCGTTTACGGACCTCTTTTCACGTGATTTTTCTTCTTCCTCCGGATGCGAGGAATGTTTCCCCGAAGTATTGACATACAATTTTGCAACATCCTGTTTATGGCGCGCTAAAAAACGACATCAATACGGTGCGTGAGTAACGACAGCTCGAAAGTTTCTGTACAGAAAATTTAGCTGCTAAAACTGAATCTGAAAACACCAAGTTTTAATCATTTCAACGCACATAAAAGTAACCTTGGAGTTGAAATGAGAATTCGAAACTTGCATTTCGGCACGAAAACCTCTGTTAAATGCTTTCCTTGTTTTGACATCACTACAAAAAAATCCAACCGTTTTCGAATCACGTGTTTTCTTCCGAAACTCTGCAACGTACTTCATGCGCCAGCCTAATTTATATATCTTTGACAATTATCCCGGGGAGGAGCCCTTAATGCGCCGCGCCTGAAGGTCAGCCGATAATTCAGCTCAGAGCTTTGTCAAAGGGAGACGCGTCGACCGCCGGACACGTTCCCAGCCTAATTTTCTCGGATATTTAAGCATATGCAGTCAAGCGAAGGACTGCCTTCCCACCTCGCCCTCTTTTAATACAAATGTGCATATTCTTTATATGATTTTGAACCCATGAACCACATTTCACCACACTCGGTACACATAGGTGTATGTCTCAGTACACACTAGCATATAATAGCTCCTAGTAAAGTTAACAGCAAATTAATAAACATAGTTCATATGACTGACCTATTCGAAGTATTAGGTATATTTTAATACATGACCAATGAATTGAGTGTTTCTTTTATATATATATATATATATTAGAGCATTAACCTGCATGTTATCAACACGTTTTTTATAACCAAGAACTCAACTATTTCACTTAGTCGACGCATGAATAAAGAGATGAGGCCCATGGCAGTGTTAATTTTACATATGATGAAGTGGGGTGGAGATATTTGGGCGGCCCGACGAGGGTGAAATGAGGTGAGAATGGAGCGGTGCCGGAATGTATGGGCGGGGGGAAACGGGAGATCTCCAAGAAAACCCGCCGACCAGCGACATCGTCCGGCGCGATTCCCACATGCGAAAATCCGGTAGCGACCTTGCCGGGAATCGAACCCGGTTCGCCTTGGTGGGAGACGAGTATTCCGGCCACTACACCACCCCGGCCCCTCGTATGGCGAAGCATACGGAATGAGAAGAAAGTAGATCTTAAGCAGGGTTTTCAAAAGTGCTCATTTAACCGTGAACAGCCTTCAATTAGCAAGCGAAACGAAAGCTTTGTGCGATCCGCGTGAGGTAATGCGAAATTAATTGAATCTAACTTCGCAGCCTCAGAGCGCCTTCTCTTCACACTTGTTTGGCGCACGCGTTATTTGGCTTAAAATTCGCTTTATTTAAACGTCAGCCGATCTAAAATTTCAACTCAGCAAGGCACATAACCTGAAGTCTTTTGGCTTAAATCACTTGACCTTAACGGTGCTATTACTGTCACTGTTATTTTATATTTGTGTGAAATACTATTTAACTTGTTGACTATGCCTGCAAGTACTATTTCCTCGCATAACAAAATTAAAATTAATATTTCCCATTATGGCTTATCAAAATCACAATGTTAGTGTTTTTAGAATATGCAAATAATAATAAGTCACGGATGTATCTAATGAGCATACTTTCCGCTACATCGATGATAATAATTTTTATTAAATTCTTAAAATGTTATATTATGGGTGGGTCGTGACATCACGTTAACAACGATTATCATTAGAGAGGGCACCAGAAACAAATATAATACGAGTTAGACAATTAAAAATTCACACGTGCCTTACCCGGGTCTCGAACATATAACGCCTCGTACTGTAAGCTGACTTGCAAACAATTGTATTATGGAGGTAGGATTCGGAGCATGAAAATCAGTTGTAAAGACAGAAAGAATTTGGTAGACTGAGTTTAACAACCTTAAATATTTACAGGGAGAATCATTTTGAGAACAACGGTGCAAATAACTTATATCATTTAAGTTTACAAGGCCTACTATAGCACTGCTTGTGTGCAGAATTTGGTGGCAAAAGGTTGACTGGTTCCCGACATGTGATATAACAGCTTTGTTTTCTCATCTGGCGCTACCGTATTTAACATGCTCTGTAAAATCACATCTGCTACTTCTAATAGATATTGTCAGCATACAAAGTTTGGTTGAATTTTGTCAAATTATTAAAAATATATGACAAACTTATCTAAATAATTTATATTGGAGTCATTTTGAAAACAAAATGCGTTGCCCACTTAAATTATGTAACTTTACAAGTTCTGTAATAGTACTCCTACTTGTTTGCCAAATTTGTTAGGAATCTGTTGATTGTTTCCCGAGATATGACATAAAAATCTTTATTTTTCATGTCGCGCTATTTTACAAAATGGCAGATGAAAGGTTCTATGTGTGGACACATTTGATGCATGTAATAGATAATTTCAGCACAACAAGTTTGGTAAAAATAAGTCACATTTTATGGTATATATATATAATATAAACATACATTTATTAGTTGGCCGCCATTTATAAAATAAGTGCTTTAACCATTTAAACTAAATATATTAAAATTACATAAATAGTATTATGTATATGCAGAATTTGGCACGAGTATGTTGTATAGTTTCAGAGATATAATGTAAAAGTTCTATTTTTAATGTTGCAGTATCTTCCATAATGGCAGACTAAAAACATTATGCTTTCTCATTAAATGCTTACTTGATGTATTGTCAGCGTGCCAAATTTGGTTTATGTAAATTAGTTAAATGGTTCCCGAAGTATAACATAGGGATCTTAAATTATAACATTGTTGCCATTTTGAAAATAAGTACCCAGAATATTTCAAACTATGAAAACCGGATGTACTTACCAAATACTACATGTTGATTGAGTTTAAGAAAATTCGGCTCACCGGTTTTTAAGTCATTAGGGAGACATTCAATCCAGGCAGACATTCGGGTTAGTGCATAAACCAATTTTTTTTTTGAAGTAGGCTAAAAACTAACTTACCGAAGCAAGATAGTTCTCATCAAAATAAGATATAATGAATTACTTCAAGAAATCTGGAAACCCCTCTTATGAAATATTTTGGCAATTTTTAATGATTGCACAAAATAAGGAAAATATTGCATATATTGATTTTGTAGCAGTCTATAATTTTTTGTTAAATAATTATTGCAAAGTATACCTTAAATTAACTGAGACAATACCTTTCAATTTACCATGTTAATTTCTTTGGTAAATGTTTTCATTTATTTTATTTGTACGTCCAAAAAACACTACAATTGTGATTTTTATATGTTATAATGCAAAACTTAGTGATCTAATTATTTTTATGCGAGGAAAGAGTAATTACGAGCAATGTCATGTTGAATGGTATTTCGTACAAATATGAAATTATTATAAACGTTTGTGTGTACAGCGCCCTTAAAGTCATTGGGCACTTGATTCTTTACTTAAAAATCACAGCCTATAAATCACTGCTGAAAATTCATTTGATATAAATTAGTTTCTCTATGTAAGTCACCTGATCTAAAACTCTTTTAACCAAAACTCATTTTCCTTTATGCTACTTAGCATACATTTATCTGCCATTAAATTAATTAAGAATTGACGTTTGGTTAAAAATTAATTTGTTGCTTGGCGTAAAATTCGTCCTGCGTGAACTCAAAGATTAATTGATCTGAAAAATTTAACCTTAAATCGTTTTAGTCGATTTACTTCCGTCCAGGAGACACGTACACGTAAACCTCTCGTCTACTGAGCATAGTTTGGAGCGCGCTTGCGACCGTAATTTGAACAGCACACAATACCGCTGGTGTGAAATACGTCCTCAACGCTAGCACGTCACATCGAACCTATTCAGACACCGCACGCTCTGTACGGAACCATATGAACGTCAGGCAAACTTACGATCTGAACTGCACACAGCACGGAGACAGCTAAAAATAACTGTACTTAATTTCGCGACGGCGAAGATGGCTGTAATTGACACAGCACTACAGGTTCCTAAACGCCCATTGGGAATACTTACAACGGTAGTAAAAGTTTGGTTTATTCGTGGTACAGTGACCTCCGAAGTATCTGACTAAACACACGTTTACGAAATCTTATTGGGGCCACGGTGGTGTACTGGTCAGACTATTCGCCTCCCACCGAGCCGAACCGGCTTCGATTCCCGGTGGGGTCACTCCCAGATATTTGCAGGTGGGAATCGACGATGCTGTCAGTTGACGGATTTTCTTGGGGATCTAAGTGGAAATAAGTGTCAGAAATTAAAAACACATGTTTACATGGCCTACCATAACGCCACTTGTGTGAATAATTTGGTGTAAATCGGTGGACTGGTCTCCGATATATGGCACAAAAACTTTATTTTTTTAAACAGCGATATCTTATCAAACTGTCTAAAAAGTGTTTCTGTATAGGATGTTTCTTAATTGATACAATCAGCATAAAAGTTTGATTGAATTTGGTTAAACTGTTTAATAGCCATGCCATACATATCTTAATATGTATATGGCTGCCATTCAGAAAATCAATGGTCTGGCCCTATTTAAATCATGTATCTTTACATGGCCTTATGGAGTTCTGCAAAATTTGGTGGAAATTAGTTTAACTGTACCAGAAATATGGCAAAATGTTTCATGTATTCACCTGACACTATTTTGCAATAACAAAATCCCGCAAAAGAGGCTCTCTGTATGCATAAATGATGCTTCTTATATTAATACCGTTTGCGTACAAAATTTGGTTGAATTTTGTTAAAAAGTTTCATAGATATAACAAAATATTCTTAATTATCTATACACATCCCATTAAAAAATGCTTGCCGCACATAACACAGGTTAATTTACCTACCCTCCTGTAGCATTACTTAGTGAAATTTTCGTATGAATGGGTTGAGTGGTCCTCGAGATATGGCATATAACCTCCATTGTACATGTGACGATCTTCATAAATGGACGACAAAAAGATTATGTATTACACTGATAAACAAGGTTTTGGATCTAGGACAATGGGTGTTCCTAACATATATTTTCACGCTGATTTCAAAAATGCAAGCGGTTTATCTCAATCACCCACAGTATTTTTCTGAAAACGGGGTAAACCAAAAAGAACACGTTTTTTTTAATTTAATGAATACATTTACGTATGTTATTAAAATTCCCATTATATTAATTGGAATAAAAAAAATTATATCTAGTTTTACATATAATATAACAAACATTCAGATGACTTAAATTGTATTCGTTATTCCTCATATGTGGGAAATAATAAACATATAAATGGGAAATTCCCTCAACAATTCGCCTTTTCGGGATGTTTAATGCTCTCTGCGCCCTATCACAGCATTTATATCGTAAAAACTACGAAAAGCAATGTGAGACACATGAAACGAAATAAAGAAGTTGCCACTTTTGAGGTCTATCACCCGCAGTTTTCTTGTGACAATAGGGTAGACCAAAAATAACTTCTTTTTTTTAAATTTACTACAGACTTTTAAGTAAATATTTATAATTCCCGTTATACTAATTTTAGTTTGGAAAAAATTTAAATCTCTTTTGACATAGAATTGAACAAGCTTTCAGATGACGTAGACTTTATTCGTTAGTCCTCATACGTGGGAAATATAAATTGGAAATTACCTCGAAATTTCACCTTTTCGGGATTTTTATTTTTAATGCTCTCTACGCCCCATCATAAAATTTTTTTCTCGGAAAGAACTACGAAAATCAACGTGGACCACATGAAAGGAAATGAAACAGGGCTCTACACAGGATGATTCATTCACTGCAGGTCTAAACCTGTCGCTGGGCAGCCTGCTGCGTCTTGCAATCAGTGTAGTCGATTATCGATGTGTACGCACGTGTTTTGTGTTAGTTCTGTTTTCTCTCGTATGGGTTGAACATTACTCGTACAGCGTAGGTGTGTTGTGTCCTAATATGCCGAGTAAGTGCGTAAACGATCCGAATAGCTTCTGATGTTTGTTTGGGGAACTTACGTTTAAAGCGCAAAAACGAAGTTTTGTCACCAATGGTTAAAAAATGTTATGAATTGTAGTTTGGGCGCAAAGTGGGTGATCACGAGAATAAAAGGACCCCTCATGTCTGATGTCCAACCTGTGTGAAACGTCTGACGGGTTGGGCTAAGAGTAATCGCCACATAACATTTGCAGTACCCATGGTGTGGTGTGAACCTAAATATCACTCATTTGACTGTTATTTATTTCTTACAACAATAAAAGAAATAAGTAGTAAAGTCAAAACACAGTAAAGTACCCTGATTTATCATCTGCTATAAGGCCCGTGCCTCACAGTAAGGATTGCCTGTTCCACAGCGTACAGCACATGTGTATGTGGAAGATGAATGGGAAGATGAATCTGATATGGAAATGCGGCAAGTGGAAGAAGATGCCACCTTTGAGGCAAGCACATCATCCATTGAACCTTGCATGATAACTCAAGGTGAACTAAACGACCTCGTCCGTGATTTGAACTTGTCCAATAAAGCAGCCGAGCTTTTGTGTTTCGTTTCAAAAGTTAGACTCTCACACATGTAGATATAAAAGTGTGTCCCTTTCGCAACCGCCAGGAAAAATTTGAACATTTATTCTCTGAAGAAGGTATTTTAGTGTACTGCAATGATGGAAGAACCTGATCATGATCATGCGTTTTTTTTTTTGCTTGGGATATTCATAGATCGACAACCCAGACACTAAGCATTTGTGATTCAAACCCAAACAACCAATTTTTTTAAAATAAGACCCGCGTAAAAAGCTAAGGTTTTGAAGCATGTGTAGTATCGTATTATCGGGTGGAAAAATCGTGACCCATCTACTCGACCCTTTTGTTTTCACGAACATGCGATGAGATTTCTATATTTGATATAAATGTACGATATAATAGTGGTCCAAATTTTAATGCAATTAAAAACTTACTCGTACCGTTAAAATAAGATATTTCATCTCAAATATAATTTTAATGAGATAATAATACAACACCTTTTTCACACTCACTCGGTATATGCTTCTGAAAAATGTGGTTTATAATGTTTACTCATGCTTCTTCCTTTATTTGATTTTTCAACTACTTTCCGCGTTAGTTTCGCGTAGCACGTTGTCAGGTGCAGGCATTAATTAACGCTAAGATATTCGACGAACCTTCTCCAGTGGCAGCCATTATTTTCCCTTGCGGGGAAACTATGCAATAAACTTGGCGATAAATCTACTCGATTTCACTTAAAGTTTCGCCGAGACCGGTGTTCCAGCAGCATTTATCTTGAAACATCTATCTGCGTGCATAGACTTTTCACGGTAAAGTGATCACTTTTGAGGCCCTAGTTACGTATTCCTTGCAGCCATTTTTTATCCTTTAACCACCTTTGTAAGTAAATATTGCAATGGCAGTATAAACACAGTGCGTATATTCCACCGCACTCGGGAGTTAACGTCTAAGGTTAAAAAAAAATGTATTTATTGACTATTATTCGAAATTAGAGGGCTTTCAAAAGTTCTCACTTTACCGTGAATAACCTATACCTCTTTTCCAGTGCTGGACCACTTTTAACTTACGCTAGTTCTAAGTCTCCTGCAGAGAGACTCATAGTTGTATGTGAACATTTAATTTCGATATAAGCTGCGTCAGACATTTCTAGACCACTATACAGGTTGATCCTGATCTCGAGGTAAACACACTGAGCTGCTATTCGTTATGTAAGACGAGGTAGAAGAAATAAGACGATCTCTAACCCCAAGTGTTTTTAAGGAAGAGAGAAAAATTTAAAAGTTGGAAATAAAAATGTTTGAAACTACGTGAGAAGAAGCAAAAGTTTTTGAACAGCGTTANCGAAATTAGAGGGCTTTCAAAAGTTCTCACTTTACCGTGAATAACCTATACCTCTTTTCCAGTGCTGGACCACTTTTAACTTACGCTAGTTCTAAGTCTCCTGCAGAGAGACTCATAGTTGTATGTGAACATTTAATTTCGATATAAGCTGCGTCAGACATTTCTAGACCACTATACAGGTTGATCCTGATCTCGAGGTAAACACACTGAGCTGCTATTCGTTATGTAAGACGAGGTAGAAGAAATAAGACGATCTCTAACCCCAAGTGTTTTTAAGGAAGAGA
>NQII01009958.1:1169-12660 GCA_002778355.1 Clitarchus hookeri
TTTTCTTTGAGAAATATAAATCACAGTTATGCAGTAGTGCTAATACATAGCAAGTGTAACTTTTTCGTGGATACATAAATACAAACTGCCCAGTACTGCAGTTTGGTCTACGTGATTATGAGAGGGAGAGGAAATGCACTGGTAATTTTTCTAACACGTAATGTCTGCCCATATAAGATACTCCTAATAATACCAATTAAAAATTAATTTTACAAATGTTTTCCGACTGGCTTGCATTCAGTAACTACACATCTCACAGTTAATAACAATAAGGCAAACAATGATCACACATAAAATATAAGACTATTTTGCCACTTGCATTGCTTTTAGGAAACTTTCTAGACCGACCTTCGCAAGATACATTCGATACCATTAAATATCACAATCCTTACCACAAAATATCACAATCTTATCACAGGCAGCAAGTGGGAAAACTGGAGCAAGAACAGGTACTGGGCACAATTTATAGCATAACAGAAGGTACA
This sequence comes from Clitarchus hookeri, assembly GCA_002778355.1. Classification (NCBI taxonomy): domain Eukaryota; kingdom Metazoa; phylum Arthropoda; class Insecta; order Phasmatodea; family Phasmatidae; genus Clitarchus; species Clitarchus hookeri. The sequence goes on from NQII01009958.1 coordinate 1,655, forward strand.
AGTGAAAACTTTTTTTTCCCTCTTCAGATCATGATAATACTGTTAAAAAAAAAACTGTGTAGTACATTTTAAGTTTATGCCCATGTTGAGAAGAGTTTTAAGGTGCATGTTTACAGGCCAACCACTGGAGAGACAGCAGTCTTTATGCACAATCTGTACTGTCTCTAGTAACAGGTAAACTGATCTGAGAGTTGCGACAGTTGGAAGAACACCCGTGCTACAGTCAACTTGCACATACATCTAAAATGCCACCGTGGTATAACAGATGACATTAAGTGGTCTCTAGTGACATCACCCAGAAATTTAACTGACCAGTGAAGAGTGGCAGAGGTCCCAAGAGTCCAGACTGCCGCTATCAATACACCCTGCAATATTTAGGTGTCCTACATGCAATTTGCTCCCTCTGAATCATTGGCAAGGTAGAGGTTGTGCTCCAGGAAATCCATTAGATCTCTGATGCACACATCATCAGAGATAGCATTGTCTCCCACTTCAGTGCATTAGCATGCTTGATGATGGATGAGGCATTTTTTAAAAAATCATGAAGATGAAGTAGAGGGAATCATCAAAGATTTTGTTCTGCCTAGTGCCTTCAGACTTGAAATTTCATGCCCTGCAAATGATAGTTCGGAAATGGCACCCTAAGAAGAAGAAGAAGAAAAACAACAGTTTTCAATGAATAACAGTTACAGTTCACTCCCGTTTATTCCTGCTTCGCTTAACCGGTTTTCGGTTTATCCGTGCAGTCTACTGTAACTTCTGCGGTAAGGCGATGCTGTAACGTGTGTCATTTAACAAGCAGCGAACGATGTAAGTCTATCACTGTGCTGCGTGAGCTGATATTTACCTCTTTAAACTGTCTGCCTGCCACAGAGACCTGCGCGAGTCATCCATTTCCGCCAGTTGAAGCATGTATCTCATCGCAATCATCTTAGTTACACCCCAACACCACGTCTTGCAAGTTTATCGATCGCTCAGGCACGGTTGTCGTTCACTGTTTGTAGTGTTGTTTTCGCAACATGTTAACAAAGCGTAAATGGAAAGTTTTAACTATTGTGGAAAATTTAGAAATAATAAAAAAAATTTGAGCATGGTGTGTTATAAAAAAAACATCAATTCTGGTGCCAAACAAAAAAAAAAAAATCAAACACTTTTTCAAGAAAGGCACTGTTTAACTTTTCTTACACTTTTTCATAGCAAGTGTTTAAATGTTAACAAAAAACAAGATTTCAGAACCTTTAAACTTTTATGTGTGCGTAAGTCAGTAAAATTTAAATAAGCTACAGGTAATTAAAGATGTACAGAAATAAAAGACTTTTCAACCCAGCGTATTGAGACTGAATGAGAAAGCAGCCTACACTTATTGATAGAGGTAATTGCTCACGGTTTTGTAAAATTCATTGTGGTTGTCACAAACTTTAAAATGAATTTATTCTATTTAAATGTTTTCTCCTTGTTTTAGCAAAAGTTAATGTTAGGTTCTGTTTTTGATCGCAAGGGTTATTTTTTAAATGCCGTCATGCCTGCCTGGCACAGGCTATAAGTGGTGTATAATCAATGCGCTGTGAATTACACTACACTCGGTGCAACATAAACGTCAGTTAAAGTATCGTGTACTGTACTACATACAGTGCGTGATTTGTGTTTGCTTAGAAATTCTATAATAGGCACTGTGTTTCATCACGATTTTCGGAGCCAATATCACTGTTTCATTAATAGTAAAAATGTGTAAATTAGATTATCTGGGTTTTTTAATACAAATTCTTGTTTTCTCTGGTCCTGATTGTAGTGTATATGTGTTGCCACTCAGTCTTCTCACAGCCACGTGCATAAAGCCTTTCACACTGTCAAATTTTTCGCTTTAAAATACATGACAACGAAATTCGAAAACTAAATATGACCCTTAAATAATCTTGAACATATTTGAAAATCTGTCGCACTGTCAAATTTTTTTGTTTATACTGGGAAGATTTGGTCTGAATGTTTATTTAAAAAGTATTTTTAAAGTGAGATACTGCCGTTGTGTCTCTGTGTTATCCACTACAGAATAAATGCGATAAATTTTGGGATTTACTTAAACTTCTTTACTAAATTTTAATTTACTGGAAATATTTCTTGCATAATGAAATTTAATGCTTTGGGGGTTCTTAATAGGATTGTAAATGAATCACTTCAAATAGCATTCATGCTCAAAGAGTTTCTATTAATTAATTAATCAATCATCTTCATAACCGTACTTTGTTTCTGCCAATTGCTTGTTATTTTAGTCATGTACAATTATGATTGGCTGAGTTTATCTAACAGCAAAGAAATTTTATAACCCGTCCAATTTTCAAAATGTTTGATGGCAACTAGATGCTTATTGGAAGCAGTTTTGATGGAAAAACTCGACTGTGACAGGCACTTGAGACATTTACACATGTGGGTAAATATGGTACATAAACCAAATACGTAGGAGAAGAGCCGAGAAGAAGCTGTGCAAAGAGAATTCAGGCAAAAAAAATTCATTGTGAAGAAATCTTGAAAAATTTGTTTCAGTAAGGAGTACAGGTCAGATAGTGTTGCGATATTGTTGGACAAGTGCAAGAAATAGTCTGCATTTTAATAGTCACTACTTTAAAACAGTGGATGTTCCCTATATTTAATTATGGCTAGTTAGAAAATTTGAGGGCATTGATTTCTCTCATGCAAGGGACATTTTGCTGCAACTGTCATTTGTGAACTCATTTTTCATAGGATTTCCCTGATATACTCCCACAAGATCTCTCATGCAAAGCCTCGTACAAAATCCATTTTCCTCCATGTAAAAGCAGTTTTAGCAAGGAAGCTAGACATTAGCACCAAGTCTGCTCGATTTAAGCACGATCACATTTAGCAGACGCATGCTGATAACCCCCAACAAAGTATGTGTGCAATGATGCAGTCACACCCATTCTAACTGCCTGGTAGGGACATGGTGTAAATATGTTCCCAGATGCTATGAATACTGTAGTATATTACTACATTGAACAACCAGCTTGTATTGTGAATGTTGTTTAGATTTGTGTTTTAAGACCAGATGAAGGTGCAGAGTACGACAAGACATTTGTACACATCGCCTGGGAACACAAAATCGAATAACCACTTTGCCTCTCTTCTTACAACGTTAAAAAATATATTTTTTTGTTGTTGTAAGAGCATTTTTATGTCGTTATGTCATCGAATCATGTGTTTATTTACAAAGCAAACCTTTTTTTTTGAGACTGTACAGAAATTGTGCTTTTATGCTAACTCTATTAAGGCACATGCAGATGTTGTTACACAGTATACCATAAGTCACGCCACGAAACACAAGGTCAAACAAGCCTCTTCCTTCTTCAGACCTAAGTTAGCAGGAACACACGCCTGGTGCAAGGGTACTATTAAGCGTGCCAATTGTGTAGCTGATAATAACACTACATGAGCTTTATAAAATCACTATGTAATTCCATGTACAGGGACTGCTAGAAAAAGTATTTAGGTGGTGCAGTTCTAAACACGTGCGTAATGCTAAGGAATGTGTAAAATCAGGCATGTTAAAAACACTTTACAAAACATTCAAGTCTGCCATTGTTATACAGCTACCAGCTGTCTGCACATACAAGCAAACTGTACGTAGCCGACACAGGTTACTGCAATTCACCATCATCTAACGATAGTAACCCTGCCCAGGCTACAAGGGAGAGCCAATAGGAATCGAGGTAATCAGAGAAGTTGGGCGAGAATGAGAAGTGTGGTGAACATGGCAGCTAAGCATCTGTCCTCTGAACGAGACTCCAAGTGGCGAGTGTCTTACGCTAGGGTGAGTGAGCGAGCCTGGACCCCCTCTCCCTAATAACCTTGACTTTCCATAACAAATTGTCCTACACGTCTACCCTGGCTGCTAACCCCACTAACAACATCACATCGCAATTAATAATCCCTCAACTACCCTTCAGGAAGTATACTCCCCTTAAGATAGTATAACAATGCGGCATGGCGTGACAGCTTGAGTTCAACATGCCTGATGTAAAACTGTTCCGCTAAGTCAAGTACTCTGTGCAACAACAACAACTTATAAACTGAACTGTCAGCGTACCTGATCATCACACACTTAATTCTACAATACTGTACTCATCACAATGCAGTGTTCTCCAAATGGTGAACAAGGCATGCAAAACCAATTGCCAAGAACACTGCTTTCCACTACCATTATGTATAAAATTGAAGTTACAGTAACAGAACAGCAACCGTTACTTTTATACCAATTATCTATATATAGCTACTTCATATATGTATATATTTGTATATATGTTATACACATATATCAAAATTACATTTAATTCACAGCATACTCACATGAACATAAACATTCTACTCATTACAAAATACTGCTGAATAATATATAAGTTACAAATACTCAATATGAATACAAAACAGATGCAACTCAGGGCACCTGACAAAAGTGCAATGGTGGGGAAAAGAAAACCTAACCACCCACTGAACTCTGATAATGAATGGAGAATACATATTGTAAAGCATTCCAGCTGCCAGTCTTATATAATCCATGTAACCAAACATTGAATTATTGTAGTAGTTTATGTATGTGCTTTTCAAATATCAGTTTAAAGAGACTGACTGTAAGTATATTATTCCTCTGTAATAAAATACTGTATCAGTAAGTTACAAAGTAGGACAAAGGTACGGTTATCTATTAACCTTAAGTACCACTCTCTTTGAATTACCAGAATGCTTGTTGGATTATGTATCCTTGCAGTTTGTCTATTCCTAGTATGAAGTATGGTTTTATTATTAAACCATTTTAGGGCCCGGGAGTCGTGACACTTTAAACTTGCCACTGCAAACTTAGCTTGCAGCAACATTTTGAGTGGCCTTATGGGTACTCAACATGGTGTGATTTTAGTGTAACATGCCCACCCAAGTTGTGTACATATCTGGCATCATTTCACATTCTCTGCACAAAAAAAAAGCCAATAGAAAAGTGGATTGCTGCTTGGTGGCGTAAAATCAGTTTCCTGATTCTGTCTTTGTTGCATGTTACTTTTAAGTAAATTATGTCAATATGCAAGGCACCAGCATGAAGGACAAGGACAGACAGAGAGCTCTGCTAGCCTTCATCATTGCTGAACTATTCAAGTTATGTATTTAAAAAAATCACAAATTAAAAATTTTACTGTTAATAATTAATTGAAAAATCTGACATCATACAGCAAGCAACCTTTGTGGGTGCAGTAAACCCAAGACCCTGCATTCTAATCAGCACTAGAGGAGAAATCTCCAACTTCAGTTTCAAAGTGGGTTACAGATATGAAAATTCTCTCTCTCAAGTTACATACACTTCAACAACCTATATGTGTGAGTCTGAAAAACACTGAAGAGATGTAAAAGAAACAAGCATTCCAGCAACTTCGTGGCGAGCTGAGACAGCTTACTACCTTGCNAGAGATGTAAAAGAAACAAGCATTCCAGCAACTTCGTGGCGAGCTGAGACAGCTTACTACCTTGCAATAAGTACTATACATTCAGTGGAGAGCTTGGATCACAAGCTACCACACAACTCTAGCCTTATAATATTCTTATTTCATGTAAANCTATACATTCAGTGGAGAGCTTGGATCACAAGCTACCACACAACTCTAGCCTTATAATATTCTTATTTCATGTAAATACTGTGTGTGTCACATATAAAACATTAATTCCAAAAAACAGCTGTCCAAAATGATGTGCACAATTTCTTTGATTCTTTACAGTCACTAGTTATTTTCACACAATGCTTAAGTAAATATTTTTATAAGTAGCTTGAAAACAGATTAATAACCATATTAAATTAAGATTAACAACAATATTAAATAAATAACTTTGAAAAAGAATAACAAATTCCTTACTCTACAATAATCCTAACAAAGTTGTATAACTCTTACAGAGAGACTTGTGTAAAATGCAAGTAAGGATATAAAAGCAGGGAACCTATGGCAACACGAGTATTGAACATGGCAGGAATAAATCAATGCAAAATAACGGTAGAGTAAAAATTAAACAGAGATTCAACTATAAGTTACAATGTATAAAAAAACAACAGACATAAATACAAACTGCTGCAGACAGACCAATTCTGGTGTTGGGAATCAAATTCGCTACCCTTCAGCTGTTGGTCTGAAACAGCCCCCAAAACCTGAAATAAAAGAATNTCTGGTGTTGGGAATCAAATTCGCTACCCTTCAGCTGTTGGTCTGAAACAGCCCCCAAAACCTGAAATAAAAGAATATTTATTAAAACAATTAAAGGGACAACTTGCCTAGTCAAATATAATATTAATGGCACACACTATACAGTCTCCTAATGAACTGAGAATGAAAGTGTGACAAAATGTAGAAGTTAAGAAGGGTGCCATTTCATTCCTCATTTCGTCAAAACTTAATGCTTCCTACATTTTTGACGGATGGAAGAAATTAATGATTATATTGTGAGTTGGAGTTATAAAAAAGTAATGCTTCAAAGTATATTGCACCTGAATGGAATTTAGCTCATGCATTTTCCAACGTCAAGTGTTGGGGTATGTGTATATTGTGTTTGAACACATTTTAATTTTCCACACAGCTGTCGGCGCATCCAATAATTGTGGTGCATCAACTGGAACTTGTGAGTTCATAAGTTGCTGTGGTGCATGCTGTCATTCTCATTTCAAGAATAGTAAAATATAGTCCACTTGCACATTAGTGCAACCAAAAAAAGCTATAATGTAAGTAAACTGAGTTGGCTTTGATTATTATCCTTTCTTGTAGTTTTGGGAGATGTGTTACGGGTTATCACACCCACCAAGCCGATCCTTAAACCTGTGCTCGACATGGCAATTTAAAGACTGTTGCAACCAATTTAACTTTAGGAGACTGCTAAAAGAAACACAGGCTGCTCACACATTTTTTTAATTTTGTTATTTTTCTATAGCATGATTAAATATAGTGACACTAATTACAGCTTATTCACGGTAAAATGAGCACTTATGAAATAAACACTTTTAAAAGTCTCTTGTAAGTAAATGCATGTAATTTAACATCAATAATGGTTGCGTCAGTCTGGGTCTCACAAGTATTTGACCACATTGGACAATGTTTCATATAGTAAAAGGAGTTATCTAGTTTATTTTTAGATCTCTAACTGAATGCCCAGGTTGCAGGCAGAAGTGATTGTGGCTCACTGCAGTTTCCATCTGGCATGACCCTAAGCGTTCACATTACTTGTGCAAGACATTTTACATAATGCAAATTACTCCTGACAATGTTTTATTTATTTAAAAAAATGAAGGCTTATTATTTACATACATACTGAACCATACAACAAAATGAAAGATTTAACTTCAACACCTGGACCAAACAACTCACATAAAGTTCACGCCCCATTTTCTGACACTTGTAATTGTCATAACACATGCCACCCATGTTATGTACAAGTAAATAGGTTACACTGAAATTAAGCAATAAATTATCACTTTAAAAATACTCCACACACACAAACTATTTACATAGATGTTACATGTAAAAGGTTTTAAAGACAATTTTCAATATTTTGCTACTGCTGCAAAATAATTTCTCTTTTGGACTAGCTAAATTGCAATGAAAGTTACTGTACATCTAAGAGCATCATGCGCCTATGATGAGAGAAAAGTTCTGCTTAGGTTCAGGTTTTACAACAGAAAAATGTTCAACCCAACAGTACGCTGTTCACTATTTAAGCTATTATCCTACAAATAATTATTACAACTTTAGAAGGGGACAAATGGGTGTCCTGTATACATTGAAGAACCAATGTAAACAAACAGATATAATAAACGATTATTAAATTATACTGCAGGTAGTATTGCTAACACTATCACTAGTTTCTGATTACATTATAAGAAGTAGACAAAATGCACAAGTAACTACTCACAGGATGGTACTCTTCATGAAAAGGAGGAGAGGGGAGGAAAGAGTGTCTCACACGCAACATTTCGCAGGCTAGGCCAGCTTCATCAGGCGGCGAGTGGTGGCATACTGCCGTCTAGCGAGAAGTCTACTTTTATAATGTAATCCGTAGACTAGCAGCCTATTCTCACTATGTATTATCACTGTACTGTACTCACACATACTGCAGCATGCAGCACAATGTCCACGTATTCCCCTTGACTTGTTATTGTCATCACTGATCTGCTCTTTCGCAAATCTCATAAAGACCTATAAAACACAAAAATATTAAACATGCACTATACTATTTACACACTTGTTCGCACGCGCGCACACACACACACAGACACAGAGTATAGTATATATAAACATACAAAGCAGGTAAAAAAAATGGAATTAGCTTAAGTAGTTTTAAATTTTCAACTTAAATATAGCAGTGACCCGAATTTACGAGTACTGGGTTTAACGAGCTACCGATTTTGCAAGGCCATTCTCAGTAACCGTAAAAAAAAAAATCATAAAAATTGTTGAAAAAAATACAAAAATGTCAGGAAAAATGCAATACTTTGCAATAAAAATTGATTTAAAATACACTCATGGGTCCACAGCGATAAAATATATACATTTAACACATGAAAAAGAAAACAGAAAAAAAACTGCGGAAATCAGTTAAAAACAGCGGCAGGCGCCACATGTGAAGGAACCCTTTTTTTCGCGTGACTGCTCCAATATGCAGTCTTCATGCCTAGCCTAGCTATCTCGCCCGGCCATTGCCCTCATAGCAACAAGTCCAGCCCATAACATGGAGGATGATGTGGCGAGTGGAGAGGATCTGTGGCGAACGTGAAGGGGGACGTGGAGGGGGGTGAAACGGATGTGGAGGATGACCTGGGTGATGTGAAGACCCACCAAGCCGATCCTTAAACCTGTGCTCGACATGGCAATTTAAAGACTGTTGCAACCAATTTAACTTTAGGAGCCTGCTAAAAGAAACACAGGCTGCTCACACATTTTTTTAATTTTGTTATTTTTCTATAGCATGATTAAATATAGTGACACTAATTACAGCTTATTCACGGTAAAATGAGCACTTATGAAATAAACACTTTAAAAAGTCTCTTGTAAGTAAATGCATGTAATTTAACATCAATAATGGTTGCGTCAGTCTGGGTCTCACAAGTATTTGACCACATTGGACAATGTTTCATATAGTAAAAGGAGTTATCTAGTTTATTTTTAGATCTCTAACTGAATGCCCAGGTTGCAGGCAGAAGTGATTGTGGCTCACTGCAGTTTCCATCTGGCNTTTATTTTTAGATCTCTAACTGAATGCCCAGGTTGCAGGCAGAAGTGATTGTGGCTCACTGCAGTTTCCATCTGGCATGACCCTAAGCGTTCACATTACTTGTGCAAGACATTTTACATAATGCAAATTACTCCTGACAATGTTTTATTTATTTAAAAAAATGAAGGCTTATTATTTACATACATACTGAACCATACAACAAAATGAAAGATTTAACTTCAACACCTGGACCAAACAACTCACATAAAGTTCACGCCCCATTTTCTGACACTTGTAATTGTCATAACACATGCCACCCATGTTATGTACAAGTAAATAGGTTACACTGAAATTAAGCAATAAATTATCACTTTAAAAATACTCCACACACACAAACTATTTACATAGATGTTACATGTAAAAGGTTTTAAAGACAATTTTCAATATTTTGCTACTGCTGCAAAATAATTTCTCTTTTGGACTAGCTAAATTGCAATGNAGGTTTTAAAGACAATTTTCAATATTTTGCTACTGCTGCAAAATAATTTCTCTTTTGGACTAGCTAAATTGCAATAAAAGTTACTGTACATCTAAGAGCATCATGCACCTATGAAGAGAGAAAAGTTCTGCTTAGGTTCAGGTTTTACAACAGAAAAATGTTCAACCCAACAGTACGCTGTTCACTATTTAAGCTATTATCCTACAAATAATTATTACAACTTTAGAAGGGGACAAATGGGTGTCCTGTATACATTGAAGAACCAATGTAAACAAACAGATATAATAAACGATTATTAAATTATACTGCAGGTAGTATTGCTAACACTATCACTAGTTTCTGATTACATTATAAGAAGTAGACAAAATGCACAAGTAACTACTCACAGGATGGTACTCTTCGGGAAAAGGAGAAGAGGGGGGGAAAGAGTGTCTCACACGCAACATTTCGCAGGCCAGGCCAGCTTCATCAGGCGGCGAGTGGTGGCATACTGCCGTCTAGCGAGATGTCTACTTTTATAATGTAATCCGTAGCCTAGCAGCTATGTATTATCACTGTACTGTACTCACACATACTGCAGCATGCAGCACAATGTCCACGTATTCCCCTTGACTTGTTATTGTCATCACTGATCTGCTCTTTCGCAAATCTCATAAAGACCTATAAAACACAAAAATATTAAACATGCACTATACTATTTACACGCTTGTTTGCACGCGCACACACACACACACACACAGAGTATAGTATATACAAACATACAAAGCAGGTAAAAAAAATGGAATTAGCTTAAGTAGTTTTAAATTTTCAACTTAAATATAGCAGTGACCCGAATTTACGAGTACTGGGTTTAACGAGCTACCGATTTTGCAAGGCCATTCTCAGTAACCGTAAAAAAAAAAAAATCATAAAAATTGTTGAAAAAATACAAAAATGTCAGGAAAAATGCAATACTTTGCAATAAAAATTGATTTAAAATACACTCATGGGTCCACAGCGATAAAATATATACATTTCACAAATGAAAAAGAAAACAGAAAAAAAACTGCGGAAATCAGTTAAAAACAGCGGCAGTTATGATTTCAAACAAGATGTTCGGCGCCTGAAGAACAGATGCATGCGCCACATGTGAAGGAACCCTTTTATTCGCATGACTGCTCCAATATGCAGTCTTCATGCCTAGCCTAGCTATCTCGCCCGGCCATCGCCCTCATAGCAACAAGTCCAGCCCATAACATGGAGGATGATGTGGCGAGTGGAGAGGATC
>NQII01009958.1:17381-53865 GCA_002778355.1 Clitarchus hookeri
CCACTTCACCGGAGCTCATCCCCAGATGACAGCATACCAGCACCAACAGCAGAGTAGTTAAGTATCAAGTCGCCGCCCAGAGAAGCCCCTCTCCACCACGAAGTCGCCCCAGTTAATACGAGTAGCCAAATTAGAGTACCACACCTCGGAAGNACCTTCACGAACCATGGCACGTAGCTGAATGGCTTTGTACTGAAGGCAACCACCTCCCCCCTTCCCCCAATAAGAAACACACGTGCCGAGACGTAGGGAGGGAAGCTGGAGAGCATATAAGCGAATTTACACGAGAAGAGTGGTACAGTTCATTGTCACCGCGCCGAGGGAAGAGTTGCGTCAAGGAATCGCGAGAGGACGTGAGCACGATCNAGAGTTGCGTCAAGGAATCGCGAGAGGACGTGAGCACGAGCACAGAACAGCAGTCCAGTGAGACGACACCAAATGCGGGCCTTTTCCAAGGCCTTCCACTTCACCGGAGCTCATCCCCAGATGACAGCATACCAGCACCAACAGCAGAGTTGTTAAGTATCAAGTCGCCGCCCAGAGAAGCCCCTCTCCACCACGAAGTCGCCCCAGTTAATACGAGTAGCCAAATTAGAGTACCACACCTCGGAAGTGTTGCTGTATGTTGCTTTTGTTCAAACTCGAGACAATATAATTATCCAGTTAAGTGAAACGTCAAAAGACTACCTTATTGAAAAACCTTTAACCTTCTAGGCACATTACAGTCTATGCCAGGAGGAATTAACTACGACCCTATAAACCACCTATATTCCACAGGTGGGGAATAGCGTCAGTGTTAAGAATTATTTTTATGAATGCACTGCCAACTTAACTAGGAGCTTGCACTAGGAGCTTGCATGTAGTTATGGTCAGTAATTTTTCTAAAGTTTGTTTCAAAACTGCTTGCTCTGTGCAAGGAGCCATAAAAAAACTCACATCATGCTCAAATCCTACCAATCATACACTGTACAATAAGAAAAAAAATATTTTGAATTGCAGTTAATATTCTGGTGCGGAGTACAAAAATTAAACGTTTGTAATACAGGATTAACCAAAGACGAAAGACTTTAGTTGATATGGCTGTGTCATTCATATTATATATAATAATAAATCAAAATATTAATTTTTGGATTTTCTAATTCTGTGAAGGTCATAAATAAAATGATTTTAGTATAGTGTACATACTACATGAAACTGATCACACAAGTCGCTTGTTCTGCGCGTGAAATCATATGGAAAACATCACATTGCATTTATGCCCTGTAACGTAAAAAACGTCCACCACAAAACCATGGAAATTTCGGCAGTAGCCGATTGGGTGGATGCGTCTTTACGAAAACAGGATCTAGGGCAACGTGCTGTGTCTGTACCCATAATAAACAGTGCTGCTACCTGGCGGCAAGCACAGCAACTGGCTTAGTAATAGTGTTGAAAAATTCAGTATACCAAAAAGAAAAACGAAAAACTGGCGCTTTCATTTTCATTTCAGTAAGAAATTTGGTTGCAAGTTGTAACAGAATGAAAAGCCTAGATTTATACGACTATTGAGGTGTTGAATGAATGTAATGAACACCAGTAGTGTAGTGCACCAGCAGCAATTTGTCTGTAAATCATTTTGTTTGTTTGCACTATATNGTGCACCAGCAACAATTTGTCTGTAAATCATTTTATTTGTTTGCACTATTTTATAACTTAAGTACTACATAAAATGGAAAATTAAAATGTAGGCAAGAACCCCTTTGGTAAATACTCCACATCGTACATTTTTTTGGTTTGGTTTTGCAACAAAATTTTTATAATGAATAAGTTGCTTAAATATTATGAAATTTGTTAAACTCGCATTAAGACTGAGCCCTTATGGAATTATGTTCCATTTTCGTTTCAGTTTCACCAAAGTTCGTAACATATTTTTCGTATTTATTTTGTGAGAAAAAAGTAACATCCTCACAACCCTATTTAGTAAGAATGTATGTTAGTTGTCAAGCATATTAATTTTATTTCTCAATAAGAAACAGTGCTTTGTCTTATTTTTAAAATCCTACTGATTGCAAAAACACATGACAAAAAAATAAGATGTGCAATAGTTAACTGTGCACATAAATAGACATGTCAAAATGTCTACAATTTTACACAAGGCACAATCTGAATAATGTAAAACTATTAACACATTTTGGGGCCGCGGTGGCCGAGCGGTTAGTCTGCTAGCCTCCCACAAAGGCAAACTGGGTTCAGTCCCCGGTCGTCTCACCGGATTTTTGTATGTGGGAATTGTGCCGGACGATGCCGCTGGTTGGCAGGTTTCCTCGGGATCTCCTGTTTCCCCCACCCTTTCATTCCGGTGCCGCTCCATAATAACCTCAATCACCCTCATCGGCTCTCAAGACCTCGCTGTTTAGAGCCGCCCAAATCTCTTCACTCACTTATTANAATAACCTCAATCACCCTCATCGGCTCTCAAGACCTCGCTGTTTAGAGCCGCCCAAATCTCTTCACTCACTTATTTACACATTTTACCAGATTAATAATATAACACTATAAAACTAACCCTACAGGAAAAAAAATTCATATACTGGTATATTTATGTACATACAATGTTTATAATAAAAATGTTACAAGTAAAAAAATTTTTTTTTCATTACAACTTATTGAAGAAAGCATAAACATAAAATAAATGTTGATAAAATCACTAAGAGTTAAGAGAAAGGAAGTAAAAATTTCATAATGGTTTTCTAACGGAAAGGAAGTAAAAAGTTTATAATGCTTTTCTTAGGTATGTAACAAAACAAACATACTTAGATTTAAGATGCTGGGTGCTGCCAAGGCATCTGAACGTGCCGTTCACCATTACAGTGACTCTGGTACACAGTGCTTCGCACTCCTCCATGCTGTGTGATGTGAGCACCACTGAGCGACCACTAGCTACCACCTTCTGCACGCACGACCACAGGAACCTGCGAGCTTTTGGGTCCATGCCGCTTGTTGGCTCATCCTGAAAAACACAAGTTAACACAACCACAATGCCTCATCAGCCACAAAATACAGAAAGCCAACGCAGATTTTGAAAACTTGACTACTGACTGATAGCAGATTTTGCAAACTTGACTACTGACTGATAGCAGATTTTGAAAACTTGACTACTGACTGATAGCAGATTTTGCAAACTTGACTACTGACTGATAGCAGATTTTGAAAACTTGACTACTGACTGATAGCAGATTTTGCAAACTNTCTCAAAAATAATCCGTCCATTCACACCTATCCATCCCACATGCTATATTTCTGCGTGAATGTATGTGCATTTCTTTGTATGCACATGACTGCATTATTCAATGCATATTTAAACTAAGAACTGTACTTATGAATAATCAAATTCTTATTTTCACACTGGTCCCAGAAATATGACGGTGCTAGAGATTCACCAAACAGCCATCAAAAATAACATTGGCGGTTTCAAACACTCTCGGCTCAAAAAAATTAAAAACATACTTGAAAAATAATGTCTGAAATCAGTAGTATTTTTCCATTTGTGTGCGCCACGCACCTTTTGCCGCAAGCTGCTTGCCTCACTGTTCGCGAGTGTGTGCAGCTGACGCGTAACCAAACNTGTGCGCCACGCACCTTTTGCCGCAAGCTGCTTGCCTCACTGTTCGCGAGTGTGTGCAGCTGACGCGTAACCAAACATTGCAGTAGTTCGGCTACTGTGCATGCTTCGCTCGCGTATGTGAGTGTGATGGCTTTCAAATACACAATTCAGTCTGCAAATTAGATGTCTGCGAGTCATAGGATTTTTAGTTTGAGCTGAGTNAAATACACAATTCAGTCTGCAAATTAGATGTCTGCGAGTCATAGGATTTTTAGTTTGAGCTGAGTCTATGTGAGACTACTGAAAATGCCCTAACTTCGAGCTTACTGCACACAACAAAATTAGTTTCATAATAATAGTAATATTAGTATTTTGAAGGTAATCTGTGTTCATATCTGCAGTTTTGAGGAATAATTTTAATGGGAACACATTTACCTTATGAAAATTTGTCCTGTGAATGAATAATGTCTACTTTTCAAGTGATGTTTAACAAAATGTCTCGTCAGGCATTGCATTTTAATCAGATTTGCGGTCCAGTTTTTGACTAATGCTGTTGTTTATCAGCATTCATAACTACATTTCTGAGAAATCCTTTTACCGGAACATGCCTACTTTTAAATATTTTATTTTATTAAATGTTAATGCATCTCTTACGAATTATAAACACATGTACATATGCATTTTACAATACAAATAGTAAAAACTTATATAGATGTGGTTTCTGATAAAGTGAGAACTCAATCAACCTACGAAAAAAATCACTACCCGTAACTGCATATAATTTAACATAAGCAATGACCGTAATATTCACAGTTCAGTTGGCAGCAAACTTCACAAAGTAGTTTCATGTTTTAACATCTTACTAGTCGTAAAGTTACAATTTTTTTGCTGATAACTATATTTTTTACTTTTAGTTGTTTGTTTAATGAGAATGAAGTGGATGTCTGAGCCAGCTGATGTAAACACCAGCTGAAAGCCACAAGGTAGTGTTTTCTTTGATAGATACGTGGAAGAATACGCAACCAATGGGATGCAAGTAGAAACATAGCAGGGCTTTCAAAAGTATAGTGATCAGTCTTTAACTAAGTTTTCTAAAAAGGTAGCTGAAATATTAACCATGTTAGGTAAAATTGAGTAAGAGTGACTAACAATGTTCGTTGTAAACTCAGAACAATGTGTTTGATAACTTCTAGACTAATGCTCTAAAATTTAGAATTTCCCACACTGGTAAAAGAAGATTCTGGGAAAAATTAGAATAAGATATTGACGCACCATGAGCGCTGTCTGTTACATTCATAGCCTCACCATCGGATGCTCCCCCTAGTACACGTATCGCGAAGCACCATCTCTCTCTTTTCGCCTCTGTACTGGTCCATTCTACAAGCCAAGGAAACCCCTTGCTACCCGAGAGGCAGGCAATTTGCACAACACTGCGCTCGAGTTTAAGTAGGTGGACCCAGCCTCTCGCCAGGGTGGCCCAGGTAAGCAGGTACCAAACACGCACACAGTCTGTGCATCAGGGGAGGTTTCTCCTCCATGCAGCCTGCTCCAACCACCCCTAGCTCGTCACGGCTCTCGAGTGGTGGAGGAGCAGTTGGTAGCTAGATGTCAGATTCCAACTGTAACTCTTGCTAGTTTCCCACTCTACTTGTGAACGCTTGCCTTCAGCAGTACATGCTTAGCTCAGTTTGTTTCGCTTTCCTTAGCATATCAATTTGTGTTTTTCAACGCGTGGTAGAAGCTCTTGCCACAGAGCTTTCTAGAACATTACCGAGTGTTAGCCTGCGTGTCTCATTCACACTGGACGTAGTGTATACTGGGGTCACACTCACCCCAACATCCTGTTCAAACCTCGTTACGCCCTACGGTATCCAGATTGGCAAACTTGGTCTCTCATCCATCGGATGTTAACGGCTGTGAGCAACGTGGCGATGGTGCACTGGCTCGGTATCCCTCTAGAGACCAGGGAAATGGAGTCTCCTTAACGAGGTATTTAAGGGTCGTATGGCCAAAGCATGTGAACCCTGGGGGCGTCTGGCCCTGGCTCACCAGAGCACGTAACTTGGGCACTGTGGATTATGTTACCACTTTTCTGGCCCGCATGGTAATGGGGCAATGGAGTATAGCTGTGAATACACAGCTATGCAGAGTCGGAGATATTACACTACTTTAGGGGACAAAAATAATTATATTTTAGTAGTTTCAGTGGGTGTCCTGTAGGTGCAGGCACAATTGTGGATGTAAGTAAAGTAACGTAGCAGCACGGGAGAGGATAGATTCTGGCATGGTCTCTCCAGGAAGGAACTGCCTCTTTCTGGGACTGGTGCCTTTGGGTTGACCCCTGCGAGAGTCCTATCAATTGATTGGCACCACACGGTATGTTCCACGATTGATGATGCTCAGGTCTACAGCGACTTGTGTAGAGGGCCCCCCCTGATCATCCAGGAGGAGTTAAGTCGGTGACATGACCACCTAATGTCCTCAACTTCCCCTTTGGACTTACAACGTTCCTCATGAAAGGCCTCTAAGGCTCTCACTAAGCGGCACAACCAGCTTGTAGCTTGAGTCATGTGGTAACTTAATGTGTTTGTTCTCCTCAAGTCTTAGGAGCCTCAGAGAAAGACTCTCCCCCCCATCCCTGCTGCTGTGGTGCTAAAAGGCAGCATTACCAGTCAGCATTAAGACACCAAACATTGACAAGAGGCGGGAGCGCCCTTCAGTGGAGACGTGGTTTGATTCTCTAATGCGATGGTCGTGCGTGCACCTGGAAGTACTTAGATGGATATGCACACAGAAGGCAAAGCGGATAAGGAAGGTGTAAAGCAAAAGAGCATGACCGGACTATAAAGAGCCACTGGTAGATATATTTTATTGTGTCATTAGGACTGTAACGTGCTAACGAAAGCTGAACAGACTGAGCTCAGCTAGTACTTGAAGTGCATGAGACGAAGTCATTGACTCGTAGTAGTCTGTGCCTCTGTCACTGCCCCTGTTCTGTGCCATTACAAGCCGTTGCTAACACGTCTGCCACATCCTCTCTACGTCTCAATGCTGGAAGTCTGCTGTGCCGCCTGCCAGTAGGCAACCAGCAAGCCACCACCGCTGCCGCTCGCCACTTCGGTGGGTGGGCCGCCCCACTGCCCAAGACTGCGCTGGGCCAGCTAGTACCGCACATGCATCCTCGACATGCAGGAGGGATGGTTACCCCTCTCTCTCACCGCTCCATGAACCCCTCGCTTGCCACAGCCCTCTGAGCAGTATATACGTCGCAGACCAGCCATTTTCAGGGCAGTGTGTTAGCTGCAGGGGGCAACCTACGTAACTATAGATTGGGATGGTGCAGGGAATTGGGAGGGGGCTAATATTGCTTCTTCCTAATCTCCCAGTAGGTCAGATGAAACCCTGTTTGGGTGGTAAAGGGGCCCTCACGGGGTCTGGACTACTCCCACTCTAAGCTTCGGCAGTGATGAAAAACGGTGGTTAGGGCAGTTCAATGGAGTAGCTCACCAGCCTAAACTCTGTGACACTCGTCCAGTTGTCTTCCTCACGTACGGCAGTTACCGCTTACTCAAGAGCTGACTGGGAGTAAGTGCCTAGACTGAGCGCCGCGTTGCAAGTCAAAGTTCAGTGTGTTTGCAGTCAGCCAGTGCTCGCCATGCACCCACGCCATTAGTCTGAGTCACACGTCATACCATATCCTTGGTCCCAGCCAGTCAGGCTTTTCTGGGCATAGGTCGGGAGTCTGTGTTCGGCACTTCGCCATTAAGGACACTTGCTCTCAAGTTAGCCTTCTGCTTTTACAGCTACCCCACCTACCATTATCCTACATTAGACTCGCGCACTGCTTTGCTTGGGACCCCTTATGTCAGGTCCGGAAGGAAGCTCCTTGTTCTTGCCAGCGTTGGGTGCTTGGCTGCTAGCAGGTCACGTCGCTCTCCCTTGACAAGGGTCGAGAGTCTCTCCCTGCCTCCCAGACCCGAGGAGGGAAAGCTTCGAGGCTCCAGCTGTGCGCCTGACTCGAACGGTCGGCCGCCTCTCAGACATCACTGGAGAATCGGAGGAGGACTTTTGTGTTCTTTTTGAGGAAAGTCAGTGCCCTCAACCTGATGGCAGATTTGAGCGATCGTGTCGCCCCCGTCACTGCAGGCTGACAGTGGACTAGCGCCTCGAGAAGACCATGACAGTACTCCCCTCTGAGATTGTGTGTTGTTACCAACCCTCAACCCAACAGTAAGACTTGAGCGATTGTGTTAACCTACTGCTTGTTGATGGAAAGGTAAACAGAGACAAACCCCTAAGGCATCGGCACCAGGAGGCTTTGCCGGCCCACTGGGAAGGCCACACCAGATTAGAGTTCCCTGCGACAACCAAACACATTGAACTATGTCCAGACATGCCTGAGCCTAAAGATTCCAGACAGACCCATTTGCCCAGGCACCTTCAGTACACATCACTATCACAAGGCCTGGTCGCCATGCTGGAAGGAAGAATGCGGCTTAGGCCGTACTTTCCTGGCAAAGCCTGCTGTGAGGCAGGGACCAGCTAATTGAAGCCGCATTAATGGAGCACATAGGGGCCTAGCTCCTAGGAGGAGAACTGACGAGTCCATTTCAGAAGCTCGAAGTGGTTTTATACTGCTGAAGGCAAGAGTTTGCAGGTATAGTGGCGAGATAGCAAGTGTTACGGCTGGAGTCTGACCTTCGGCTCTCGGCTACCAGCGCTGAGGCTGGCAACTGCTAACAGAGTTCTGGAGGGCGTGCAAGGAAATAAATACTCTCCAGAGCTGGGGCGGCTGGAGCAGGCCGCATAGAGGAAAAACCTCCCCATCTGCATGTCCAGCGCGCATATTCGGTGCCTGCCGCTGCTGGCCAGGGCAAGCCTAGTGAGGGGAAGGGGACCACCTACTTGAACTGGCGTGCGGCATTGTGGGGATTGTCAGCCTCTCATGCGGCGAGGGGTTCTCTCTGCTTGTAGAATGAAAAGATACAGAGGCAAAATGAGAGATGGCGCTAGAGTTTACTAAGGAGAAGCACCAGAGGCTGAGGCTTGTGAATGTATCAGACAGCACTTGTGACATGTCAATGTCAACGGGCGCAGGTCAGAGATACATGTCATAGTTTTTTGTACATCCATAGGTGTCCTGGCACCATCTACTGCAGACAAGGTAGGCCAACTGTGAAGAAGAGACTGTGGTAACATATGGCTGTGCTGCATTTAAGTAGTACAGTAGAGACCCGAATATACGAGTACTAGGATTAACACGGCCCAGATTTTTCAAGGCAACTCTCCGGAACCATAAAAAAATAATCAAATTGTTGAAAAAATACAAAAATTCCAGGAAAAGTCATAAATCGCAATAAAAACTGATTTAAAATATGTTCACGTGTCCACAGCCATAAAATACAAGGGTTGTAGTGTTGCTAGTCGTAATTTGCATGCCGCGAGCACGTGGCTGCTCCAATACACAGTCTTTGTGCCTAGCCTGGCAACAAGTCTGGCCAATAACATGGTGAGGGTGTGGTGAGTGACATTTCTGCTGGAAAGATGTGGCCAGGAGTATGAGGGGGAGAAAGGGACGTGAGAAAGCATTTGTGTCAGGCCATGGCAGCCTTCTCTCCCCCATACTTCTCATTTCACAACACAGCAGTCAAGCACTTCTCTTTCCCTGCTGCTGTGTGCTGGCGGAGTTTTAAATTTAAAATAAAAAAGAAAACCAAAGTGCCACGTGAAAATTATTTGTTTAACAGGAAATTCTCTAATTTTCTTTCTTTCTTTTCTTCCAGAAACGGAAGTAAAGGTCGCGCTATAAAAAAAAAGACAGGCAGAAAAAGGCAGACAAACAGAAGGAGTTCTTTATCTGCAGACTTGGGTGATTGCAGTTCAGTTACTTTTCCGTACCGCCCGCCCGCAGTCTGCTACTGACGTGTGTAGGCAAGGCGTGTGCGCGGCAGAACGCTTCGCCGTCTGATGCACGTATGTAAAGTGGCCGGCTGTTTTAGATGCTTATTTTGTTGCACAAGAATTTAATTACTGCAGCATATATAAATCATTTGAATTTTATATACACTTTGGGGAAACTTTACTTCAAATTACATAATATGCAAAATTTCTAATTAACCCCCCCCCCCCAAACGAATCTTTGCACGAATCTTCTATCAAATCAACAAAATCTACAAATCCCTAAGATTTTGTGGTTTCTGCAAATCTTAGATTCAGCCGCCCCATCCCAATTAACAAAACATTGTCTCCTGTGAAAATACCTACCGTGTTTACCGCATTGTAAGACAACCTTTTTAATCAATTTGAATCTTCCAAAATCACGCCTCGACTTAGAATCGGGTCACGCAATATTACATACAGTTCCGACCAAGAATATACAAAACAAGCTGATAAAATGGTTAGTTACCAGTTACCAGTACCGTTGCAGCCTTCAAATTAATTTAATAAAGTGGTCCCAGTTCATAAAAAAAACAACGTTTTTGTGTTAATTTTTGTGCATTCCCTTATCACTTGGCTTGGTCTGACCTCTAACAAGGTCACGGCGGCAGCCATGGAATATAGGTATCTTGTTCGCACTGTGCCATATCTACAATCCACCAATACTGTTTTTAAATCAAAAACTACTCCAGTGTACATCATCTGCTGTAAATTACAAACACAAATAACTAAATTTTTAAGTTACACAGATGTAATGGTTAAGATGGTTAATAATTCCGGTACTTTGAGACGCTATTTCATGATTCATGGTTTAAACAGCAACAACTGCATTCCATCCCCCTGCTGTGCTCTTCCTCCCACCATCAACCCTTACTATTTCCTCGCCGCTGACCCTCTCTTCTAATTCCTCCTCGCTCCCTTCCACCGGCTTTCCATCACCCCTTCCCCATGCCACGTCCACATCGCTCCCTCACACCCATCTTCCGCCCCTTCAGCCACGCCCACACCATACCACACCATACCACACCACACCACACCACACCACACCACTCCAAACTCCCTTCCACACCCCTACTCACTTTTTACACGCAGCCGAATTTTCTATGTCCTACTCTCCCTACCTTCACGCGAGTCCGGAGTGGCACTAGCTGTCGCATCTTTTCGCCACTTCCGCCCCTTTCCCTCCCCTGCCCCCCTACAAAACCATTCTCTTGACGTCAAACTCTCCCACGAATAATGACCTCACCACCTGCACTCAGCTGATAGAGCATGCACAGGATATTCAGAATTTGGCTTGCATTCAGTATCATGTTATTTTTTTTCCGAGGGTTTAAAAGTTAGGGGTTGGCTTACAATCAATTATATACTGTATTTCAAGAATGTTTCAGCAACTTGCTTTGTGAAATTATTATTGTGAGTATAATAAACATTTGTTTATTCCAATAACCTCACCTATATGTGCATTTCAACGTTTCAAACAGGCAAAACTATTATGACGGCAGTTTAGTCATTTGTAATATTTCTGCTTCAAAGCGGGCAAAACGCAAATATAAAAATTTGTCATAGATTATGTAGACAAAATGGGTCACGTGAACATTCTGTTAACCAAAAGTGCCAATTGGAACAAGGCCTCATTCTCCCCTTTCTCTTTATGACTGCGTAACCTTGACCTACTAAGCCCGCCTCGCTCCTGCCGCCATAGCACTCCTTGTGTTTAGTTTCTGCCCTTGTCTTTCTCACTTACTCCTAAACTAAGATGGGAGGAGAGGGGGGCACCGCCACCATCCCTTGTGACAAACGCAAACACACACGCAGCGAAAAACACAGGCCTTGACAGAAAGAGTTCATCCTTTGCCTGGAACATACTGTATTTGAGTGGTTCTTGCTCTGATGTTGGTCCGCCCTTGATCACTCAGAGATACGCTGTCACTCCCGGAAGAGCGCGGAAAGCTATAACGCTGGTCTGAGTTGTCACCCAACAGCCGCGTTTATATCCAGCTTGTACTGTATAATCTTGTTTGGAAGACGTCTGCCTATAGAATTAAAATAATATTTCAATAATAAATTGTCTGATTTTCCCCCAAGAAGCCACTGGAAACGCACTTTGCACATGTTAACGTAACTCGGCACCTGAAGTTTACATTTTTTTTTTTTGGGCCAAGGGGAGTTTGTATACACCCTCTCGTGTATGTACACGATTCGGAAGACATCTATCTATTAAAATAAATTAATATTTCCTTTAAAAACATGTTATTTTTCCAGCTAGAGAAGATTAAAGCGGACTTAATACAAAAAATTGCTATTTTAAGGCAATTTTTGGGGTTTTTGGGGGTCAAAATTGGTCGGAAAAGATTTTGCGAGGTTATTCTCAGGCCCCGTGAGGCATCGCAAATTCGGATCTCTACTGTACTATGTATACTTTTGTCTTAAAGCCATCATGTTATACTCTGCATACATGTTTGAATCAACTGTTTCATTTTAAAAATAGACAAAATGTTTACATAGCATTCGATAATGCTTGCTGTGGAGGAAATTCTGGTATTAAAAAAAGCAAGAGATTCAGAGAAATATTGTATGTTTAAAATGANATAATGCTTGCTGTGGAGGAAATTCTGGTATTAAAAAAAGCAAGAGATTCAGAGAAATATTGTATGTTTAAAATGACAAAACCTTTGTAAACTGTGCGTGCCTTCTAATTAATTTTTTTTTGCTAAACCCAAATGTGATTTTGTTTAAAAGGTACAATTAAGACTCACCAGAAACACAAGAGGCGGGTTGCCTATCAGAGATATAGCTGTGGACAGCTTGCGCTTATTGCCACCTGACAAATCTCCTGCCAGGGCTCGCTCGTAGGCACCTAGCTGTAACATCTTTAAGCTTTCATCAACCACCTGTAAGAAACAAGGACACAAGAATAAGAATGCTGCTTATTTTTAGGATAAATTTGTCTCACAGAAAAATTGTTAGTGGTTCTGTCAAAATTTACAGGCTATCTTTTCTACTTCTTTGAGTACCATATTTGCTTCTGTACCACCTGTACTTTTTTCTCTCAACAAATCTGTAAAGTACGGGAGATTAAAGTGAGTGNTACCATATTTGCTTCTGTACCACCTGTACTTTTTTCTCTCAACAAATCTGTAAAGTACGGGAGATTAAAGTGAGTGTGAATGAGTGAGTGAAAAGAATTGGACGGCTCTTAACAGCGAGGTCTCGAGAGCCGATGAAGGTGATTGAACCTGACTCGCCTTGGTGGGAGGTGAGCAGGCTAACCGCTCAGCCACTGCAGTCCCAGGGAGATTGAAGTTTTGGAGAGAAATNTTCAGTATCATGTTATTTTTTTTCCGAGGGTTTAAAAGTTAGGGGTTGGCTTACAATCAATTATATACTGTATTTAAAGAATGTTTCAGCAACTTGCTTTGTGAAATTATTATTGTGAGTATAATAAACATTTGTTTATTGCAATAACCTCACCTATATGTGCATTTAAACGTTTCAAACAGGCAAAACTATTATGACGGCAGTTTAGTATTTTGTAATATTTCAGCTTCAAAGCAGACAAAACGCAAATATAAAAATTTGTCATAGAGTATGTAGACAAAATGGGTCACGTGACCATTCTGTTAACCAAAAGTGCCAATTGGAAGAGGGCCTCATTCTCCCCTTTCTCTTTATGACTGCGTAACCTTGACCTACTAAGCCCGCCTCGCTCCTGCCGCCATAGCACTCCTTGTGTTTAGTTTCTGCCCTTGTCTTTCTCACTTACTCCTAAACTAAGACGGGAGGAGAGGGGGGCACCGCCACCATCCCTTGTGACAAACGCAAACACACACGCAGCGAAAAACACAGGCCTTGACAGAAAGAGTTCATCCTTTGCCTGGAACATACTGTATTTGAGTAGTTGTTGCTCTGATGTTGGTCCGCCCTTGATCACTCAGAGATACGCTGTCACTCCCGGAAGAGCGCGGAAAGCTATAACGCTGGTCTGAGTTGTCACCCAACAGCCGCGTTTATATCCTGCTTGTACTGTATAATTTTGTATGGAAGACGTCTGCCTATAGAATTAAAATAATATTTCAATAATAAATTGTCTGATTTTCCCCCAAGGAGACACTGGAAACGCACTTTGCACATGTTAACGTAATTCGGCACCTGAAGTTTACATTTTTTTTTGGGCCAAGGGGAGTTTGTATACACCCTCTCGTGTATGTACACAATTCTGAAGACATTTATCTATTAAAATAAATTAATATTTCCTTTAAAAACATGTTATTTTTGCGGCTAGAGAAGATTAAAGCTGACTTAATACAAAATATTGCTAATTTAAAGCAATTTTTGGGGTTTTTGGGGGTCAAAATTGGTCGGAAAAGATTTTGCGAGGTTATTCTCAGGCCCCGTGAGGCATCGCAAATTCGGATCTCTACTGTACTATGTATACTTTTGTCTTAAAGCCATCATGTTATATTCTGCATACATGTTTGAATCAACTGTTTCATTTTAAAAATAGACAAAATGTTTACATAGCATTCAATAATGCTTGCTGTGGAGGAAATTCTGGTATTAAAAAAAGCAAGAGATTCAGAGAAATATTGTATGTTTAAAATGACAAAACCTTTGTAAACTGTGCGTGCCTTCTAATTAATTTTTTTTTGCTAAACCCAAATGTGATTTTGTTTAAAAGGTACAATTAAGACTCACCAGAAACACAAGAGGCGGGTTGCCTATCAGAGATATAGCTGTGGACAGCTTGCGCTTATTGCCACCTGACAAATCTCCTGCCAGGGCTCGCTCGTAGGCACCTAGCTGTAACATCTTTAAGCTTTCATCAACCACCTGTAAGAAACAAGGACACAAGAATAAGAATGCTGCTTATTTTTAGGATAAATTTGTCTCACAGAAAAATTGTTAGTGGTTCTGTCAAAATTTACAGGCTATCTTTTCTACTTCTTTGAGTACCATATTTGCTTCTGTACCACCTGTACTTTTTTCTCTCAACAAATCTGTAAAGTACGGGAGATTAAAGTGAGTGGGAATGAGTGAATGAGTGAGTGAAAAGATTTGGGCGGCTCTTAACAGCGAGGTCTTAAGAGCCGATGAAGGTGATTGAACCTGATTCGCCTTGGTGGGAGGTGAGCAGGCTAACCGCTCAGCCACTGCAGTCCCAGGGAGATTGAAGTTTTGGAGAGAAATACAGGACTGGAAAGTGTGTTGTTCATCATGGCTATGGCAGAGATAGTGGTGTTGGTCACGAGATGTGTATAGAAACAAAGCAGGTATTTGCTACGGGAGGTGGGCTTTCAGACTGATCTGAGAGCATGTGGTTGGCCTGGCAGGACAGGCAGTTTTTGTTCAAGTTGCTCCTGTTTACCATAAGCGGAGTTGATGTGTCATGAGATATACGACCTTTGGTTTTTAAATTTCTGGTCTATTTCTGTTGCACTCTGTAGGCCTAGCTTTTGAGTGGCAGTTTCTGGTTATTTTATCAAAAACCTGGCTCACCAAAACACATGTTACTGGGTGGCAAAACAGCCTAAATCACAAATATAATGCCGACCCTACTTCTGAGATGCCAAATTTTCAAAAGTTGGGAGCATTCATTTCGAGTAAATATTGCATAGCTTGTGCCATATTTGGTTTTATAACACATGTATAGCTTGTGAAACACAGCAGGGCACTGATACACACATTTGTATAACAGAATGTGTAAAAAATATTTTTTTTTCTTGAAGAATATTCAAAATGTGGGGTGTCTTACATGGGGGCAGGTGGTTACACATGTAATAAAGGTATTTAATACCAGACTGGTGAAGAAAATTAACAAATAATAAATTATTGATCTACATGTTTAAAAAAAAACAAACAAACAAAATCTANAATAAATTATTGATCTACATGTTTAAAAAAAAACAAACAAACAAAATCTAATACTTTACAATACATAGGAAAGAGAAGGAAACAATTATAATGAGCAGAATAACTAAATGCACAATTATAAAAAAACCACGAAAACTGACAAACTGTAACAAGAAGAAAATTAAAAATGGATCAAACACCTAAAAAAAAGTAAGAGTACAAACATTACCTCCTGCAGGAGCATGCTTGGCACTCCATGCAATCTACTATAAAGCTCCAGATGCTCCCGCACTGTGAGAANATTACCTCCTGCAGGAGCATGCTTGGCACTCCATGCAATCTACTATAAAGCTCCAGATGCTCCCGCACTGTGAGAAGTGGGTCGAGTGCGTCAAACTGCGGGCAGTAGCCGAGGTGTTTTCTGACCATATCCATCTCGTGCTTCACACTGTAGTCACAAACCACAGCATCTCCAGCTGATATTGACACATCACCAGTCAGCATCTAGTGACAAAACAGCAAAGTGTTGCAAGCTCTGGACTCGCAATTAGGTTCGTAATTGGATAAGAGTTTTCTATTCATTAAACTGATATGCTAAATATAATTTTCTTACTTATTTACGTAATGGTCGCATCATAACTTTTAAGTACAGAAAAGAGTAAAAATGTTGTACCATCTAAACACTGCAGTCTTTTTGGTNAATGGTCGCATCATAACTTTTAAGTACAGAAAAGAGTAAAAATGTTGTACCATCTAAACACTGCAGTCTTTTTGGTACTGCAGCCAAGAAAACAAATAGCGAAGGGCTCTGTTCCAGATGCTCCTCCACAAATAAATCTGTGGAAAGGAGGATTCCATCAGCCTCCACTTCACAAAGCATGGCGGCAACAAGTCAATGCACGAGTCAAAACAGTTCAAGCCAAGACAACTGAAGAATGATGTAACTATTTTTGCCTCTTGTCACAAAAGGTGCACATTCGACTTTGCCTGGAGGCTATCTACCTACCACCAGATGGTCAAGAGACACTAAATCAGTTTGCTAGGCATCAACTTCCCCTCACGCTAAGATGTAGAAATAGAGGAGCAGAGATTGCTGCAGTATTTGCTAGGTAACCAGTTCCCCTNATGTAGAAATAGAGGAGCAGAGATTGCTGCAGTATTTGCTAGGTAACCAGTTCCCCTACTGTCAGGTGCATAAGAGGTGAAGTGATAGTGCACCGAGCAATAGCAGTGTGTGTCCGAAGATAGCAGAAGATAAAGCACTTCCTTCCACCCCTCACATGGTGTGTAAGGCAAAGAAGTAAGCTCGCACTGTACCAACTGCTGAGAAATGACAGGCAGAAGAAGAGGAGAGCATAATGGCTGCTTCATTTTTTGTTAGAAAGAAATTTTAGTATGAAATGTGCGACCAATATGCAATGAAATAAGGTATCAGATACAGGCTGCCACTAACGCCATACAAAAGTCACTGCAGCCCACTGCTACTCGGGAAGTTTAAACTCATTGCACAAGAGCTGTAGTTCTTTAATTAATTCACCATACAGAAATGTATAGCAATTGAGAAAGCATTAAAATTGTACTTGATTAAGTAGGCTGCCATCACCATGTACTCTAATATAATAATAGGTAGGGCCTAGAAAATTTTGTGAACCACGAAATAATGCAAAATACTGAGAATTTATGTTTATTTGTGAAATTCTGTGAAAATACCTGTGCATGCAAAGCATCAATGCAATTGCTTGTTTAATTGAATCTGTACCACAGTGCGAGCTTCTGTTACCATGGAAACTCTTACAAACATTAAGTTTTACAATTTTCCATTTGTTATACAGCATTATCTCCGATTTATTTTACATACGTGCAAATAACAAAACTATTTGCTGGTGATCATGTTGTTTGCTATACACACATAAAATGCAGATATTTTGTTTGTGGAATGTAATAATTATGCACTGTATTTGTAAACACTGCCGACTCTTTACTAATCTTCTGTACTTTGTGCTTAGATCTTGAGAACTAGCAAATACGGCAATTGTAACAATCGAGTGAGGGTGCTGATTGTAGTTGGCTGCTTACATCGCAAAACTGGTTAAGAATGGCAACAATAGTTACTTTAAGGATTAAAATATTGTTATCTACAAATTAACAAAATCTGTATGTGGGAGATGTAAAAATCTTGTAAAACTCGAACGCTAGCAAATGTTCTTGGGCAGTTGATAAAGTACAAGATTTATCACACAAAATAATTACTCTGGCGTGACAATGTGTGTTACATGGGCAAGTGTGCTCTCGCAAGGTTATCCTTTCATCCTTATTGAAGGTTTTCCATTTAAATATGCACAGATTAAAAGAATGGATAACAATTTCATTTTGTTTGGGTGAAATCATTACAAAAACAACAGATTCATGTTCTAATAACAATGCACACATTTTTTTGCTATAAAATTTATTTGACAAAATTAAAATATTTTTTTTATGAAAAGGTGAAATTTTAATGACTAAATGTGCTCATTTCATTTTCTGTAAAATTGGTGCCCTATGAATTTGTGACACCTTATGAGATAAGCGACCTTTTGATTTTAAATATCACGTCTAGTTTTCAATATTTGTGTAGTGCTCAAACTGTACCGGTTGATTTGAGAGCTTCTACTCACATTTTTTTTTATCATCCAGCAGGTAGCAGCATGTTTCACTGAGAGGAAAAATGGTCTAAATCACAAATATAACCCAAGAGCACATACCTTGAAAGTAGAAGTCTTTCCTGCACCATTAAGTCCTAAAAGACCAAAACATTCTCCTTTCTTCACTCGCACACACAAACGGTTGANATTTTCTGTAAAATTGGTGCCCTATGAATTTGTGACACCTTATGAGATAAGCGACCTTTTGATTTTAAATATCACCTCTAGTTTTCAATATTTGTGTAGTGCTCAAACTGTACCTGTTGCTTTGAGAGCTTCTACTCACGTTTTTTTTTTATCAGGTAGCAGCATGTTTCACTGAGAGGAAAAATGGTCTAAATCACAAATATAACCCAAGAGCACATACCTTGAAAGTGGAAGTCTTTCCTGCACCATTAAGTCCTAAAAGACCAAAACATTCTCCTTTCTTCACTCGCACACACAAACGGTTGACAGCAGGCAGATCTGTCCCATACACCTGTCAAANACAGCAGGCAGATCTGTCCCATACACCTGTCAAACAATAAGTCATGTTATGCGAACACGAATACATACCACATAGATGCATGTAAAAAAATTACAAGGAAATGCATACTGCAATATATAATAAGGTATTAAAACAATTGAAAACCTAAATACAGTAATGATGTCAGGAAACTGTGTTAATAATACAAACTAGTTGGTGTTTCCAAGAAAATAATTTACTTTGTAGCACAAAAAAAAAGAGCCACTAGCACATGAAAGCACAGTAAAATGAGAATAAAATTCTGTGAACTAGAATAAACATGCTTCTTTGTTCTTGCAATTACATTTGAAAAACTGTTCACAAACAATTTCTAGACATGTATAGAGCTATAAAAATACAGGCTTACCAACCGCCAAATTTTCTTGAAGGGTTCACTTACCTTATACCATAATTACATACCAAGTACGTAAATTTAAAGCTTTCTACAGAAAAAAAAAACCAGACTAAGGAAATTCTTAAGATAGACATTTTTAGAAGAATTTTTTTTAGTAATACAGTGAAATCTTGTCCAGTAAATACATTAGTTTGGATTAACATTTTTTTTACAAAAAAATTTGAGGAGTAGTGTTACGGGTTGTATGTGGAGATGAAGGTGTTAGATGTGCTGTTTTAAAATATGTCACGACTATTTTACTGTGGCTGCATTGCTAGTGTACTATTTTTAAATATTTTTGAAACCTGATTGCAGTACTTAAGTCAGTAAAAACGATTGCGAGTAATATTTAATGGTTTTATTACATTTGGTATTTTATTAATGTGATAATTGATGCTTTCATTATCCATTTGAGTATCTGTGATTTATTTGTTTATTTAATAATGTCTATTTGTCCCGTGTTATGATATAACTATTTATGGCAAATGTTTTGTTTATTTAATTACTAAATCATATGTAAGGTGTTATTTATGTATTTCAGTTTATTTTATCATTGCTTATCAATATTTTATTATTTACAAATTTTTCTAATCACTCTGATTTAAATTCATTTACTTTTGATCTTAACTTTAAAAGTTACATTTTTAATCCCGTCTCGCCTGCCGACCTGTTTCATGAGAGAGTGTTTCTCTACCAACCGGAAATGCAATGCTGTGTAGCAAATTCTTTAAGTCGCCGTCTGAAGCTACCCCTTCCACTCACTTCCCTTCAGCTGCAGTTCTTACAAATTTTCTCTGCGTATTCGTGCCGCTCGGCGCGTGATTTCACATAAAATACGCTCCTTTGTCCACGTGCTATGTTCGCCCACCTCCGTACACTTCAGCACTTTTAGCCTCTTCTGGACAGCCTACGACATCTAGCATCGTAAATCTAAGCTTGTCATTTGGCTTTTGTTTCCACTTTCTGTGCATTCCACGAGCTTCTTCCCGTCACTTTCTGTCCAGCCACAGAGTCAAGATGGCATGTTGCCTGGCTTTGGTGGCTATGTTCACTTGAGATTCTGGTTTTATTTAATGTTATAATTTCACTGCTGTGGTAGCAATGTAATCTTCAAAATTTTTTATTTTTTTGTTGGTGTTTGTTTGGCAAGTTATGCCAATAAGTAAAATGGGTATTTTCTGTCTTCTCTCCTTGGTGCGTTACACTCCAGTTTTATAGTCGTTCTCTTTGTCCATGCACCATTTTCACTCACTAATTTTTCATGGTTATATTTTGTTTTAATGAGGTGCATGTTGCACGCTAATCGTTACTGCAAGTGGCACGCTAATCGTTACAGCTAGTGGCAGCCAAGGATTTACTATATGCTAACATTTCTACACGTGCTGGCTAAACTCTTTTCTTCATCATGGGATAACCCTTCTGCACATAGCCTACCCTTTCCTTGTGTGTGATGCCGTAGTCAAGTTAATTTTCTCCATGCTGGTGTTTGACAGTGAACTATGTAATCTTCNCCTTTCCTTGTGTGTGATGCCGTAGTCAAGTTAATTTTCTCCATGCTGGTGTTTGACAGTGAACTATGTAATCTTCTTGCATGGGATATAACTTATTTGTTCCTGTGGATTCGACGGTCGTCATACAGCTAAGTTACAATGGGACTTCAACTACAAAATTGCTCTTACATGATTAATTTTTATCACACGAATGTAATTGCAAGATAACTATAAACCGTTTCATTGTCTATTTTCGTTATTAATTTCAATTTGTGAACAACCAGTTTCACTTCATATCGCTCATTATTTGTATCTTTTCAATTTCATATAAATTAGGATCATTAGTTGTTAGGGATGAATCCTAGAGGCCTCATTTTAATATTAATAAGTCACATTAATTGGAATAATATCTATTTTTGAAAAATGTGTCAATTTTGTTTCAAGAAAGACACTTTTAAATATTCTAGTGTTTTGTTTTAATGTTACAGATATTAATCATTGAATCATAATGTGATTTAAATACATTTATGGTCAAATTTCATGTATTTCAATTTTGAGTACTAATCTGTAATGTTGCAGTGCATTCTCTCTTTTTATAGTTATTTTAACTGTCATTAGTATATTTTAAAAGAAAGAAAAGTAATTATTTGTTCAGATGACAGTCGTTTGTTTACCTATTTGTTTTGAGAGAAATAATGAATAAATCTAAAGAAAAGATCTAATTACCACACAACCACAAGTCACGTCTTATTATTTCATAGTCCTTGTATACTCTAAAGAGCCAGGAACAGAGATGAAGGGGGAAGGCATTCCTTCCCTCCCTTACCAGCTACCCCAGCATGCCAACAGAGGGGTGGATGTTCACTGTCCACTAGCACTGTAACANTTATACTTTAAAGAGCCAGGAACAGAGATGAAGGGGGAAGGTATTCCTTCCCTCCCTTACCAGCTACCCCAGCATGCCAACAGAGGGGTGGATGTTCACTGTCCACTAGCACTGTAACATTGGAACTCGACCCCAGGAGCTCAGTGTTCAACGCACTGCCATGCATAGGATTGAGTCCCATCACATTTCAGCCACCAACTAGGTACCTTGCTCAAGCCGGCGAGATGGTGGGTGCCTTGCATTATAATTCCTACTGTGACCAGCTGGTTGACACTTTCACTATTACACAGTCTAAAATACTTGCATCCTTTTATCCCTTGGATTTGAAGAATTCAACAGTCTCATTTAAAGTAATTTTTCCCACAACTTAACAGGGCTATCACTTTTTTTGGGGATATTTTACAAAATAGAACATCTATAAAGAGAGACATTTTAAAATACTTTCGAAAATGTAATTTTGAATGAAACATTGTTCTTGTAAGAAATGTCTATTAAAAATATATTTACTCTAAATTATAACACTTTGTTAGTGAATGTCTAAATAATTAAATTTAAAAAGTAAAAAAATTAAGGCGACAGTTTTAAATCATATGCTTCATGAATCACATACCTTACTGAGGTTTTTCAGCACCAGAACACTACCAGCTGTCTTCCCTCTCAGCACAGTCTCTCTCTCAGTAGCAACGTCACTGTCCTCGTCATCGTCATCTAGGAGGTCTGGTTCCACCTAAATACACAGCTTTGCTTACTATTTAATTAATAAAGAAACACTAAGTATAATGTCATGCCAACAATACAGGACCAAAACTTGTGACCATATCGGACGCAATTTGCAGTAACCATACAGCAGTAAAAGTAATTAATTACATTTGTTTGTACGTGTCCAGAACAGAGCAATTAACACAACTTGAATATAGCATCTCACTATTCACATTTGTTAACATTTGAGATATGCTTTCCATTAACAAACTCACAATTTGAGCAATGTCACCACGTCTACGCTCTGGTTTGGGTAATATCACTGTATTTCTGAGTTGAAACTTTTTTTATAATGTAATGCCACATTTTATGCTTTCATAAACACTTTCTTTTACCAGTTTGGTATCACAATTTTCTTGCCTTTCTTACCACTGTGTCTTAAAATATATTATACTATTTTCAAGTACTCCTCTACAAATTTGCTCTTGGGTAATTGTAAAATTTGTAAAAAGTGTGCAATCTTGTGATGCCTACAATAAAATTGAAAACTGTACTTTATGTGGTATATTGAAACATTTTTATGCGTGAAAAATACATCACAAATAAACAATTCTAGCTACTTTCTTTAATATCTAACAAAATTAATTGTAAAAATATTTCACACAGCTAAACTTCAAAATTCCCAAAAGATGGAATAAATAACAATGCGTGTAAAGTTTCTAGAAGTATCTCCAACTAATAGCACTAAATAACTTCCTTAGAATAATGCTGATTAAAAATACACCCACTGTAAATAGTTCCCATATTATTAAAATAATGGTGTGCGAGAACAAAAAAAAAACAAGATAAAAATGTGTAGCTGAATGTTGGGATATACAAAACTATTGTGATTTTAACTTACATTTGTGCATTAATGCATTTATTGTACTACGTTATGTACATCTTTCTGGAAGAATCATTTTTCAATAAGACCTATTCTTTTAAGATATTGACGCATGATGCGTAGTTACACTATTTATTTTTTGCAGCAACTCTCTATCATCACATGCACGTCATTAGCCCCAGAAGACATACGAACCCTGAATGGCAGCCACCCAGGCTAGCATTCCGCCTCCATAGATAAGATGGACGTCTGGAGAGAGGAATACACCTCAAGAAAGGTAGTAATATAAATTGCCCCCGCCTATCAGAATCCCGTGAGAAGGCAGAACAGCCAACACCACCAGTGAAGTTGGCAATAAGCTTGAGCAGTGGATACCACCCACATGCAAGGAAAACCCTGCTTCCAGCCTCCCCCGAGAGATCGCAGCCAGTGCAATTCCGCCGAAGCGGCCCAAGACACCCCCTGGCCAGGTGTACAAAGGGCCCTGCATCGCCGCAGAACGTCGGTCGATACCAGCAGCTTGCCTTGCACTATTTGTGTTAAGGCTCTCTGCTCTGTCTGCTCTCCTCCACCTCGTGAGGAAACGTCCTGCTATCACTAGTGACCAACGCTGGGCTTCTTTCAGCACGTGCTGCAGCCCCAAAGAGTAATTGTTCCCCTTCCCTTCCCAACTTGACACTTACAGTCAACCCACATACCCCACGTCCCTGCATTAAGTCCCCTCAGGACAACACAGCTTCAGCTAGGATACAGTTATTCTAACGGCTACCTAATTCATTGCTCTTGAATTTCAAGCATGCCCTTCAGGCAGGCTCTTCAAGCAGACAGGCCCTTCACTTTTGTCTTTTGCTTTCACCTTCCGTAAGTTAATCAGTGCATTGATTTACAACAGGAGAGTACGGGTCCCAGCGTTCTATTTTCGATGGAACAAAACACATTCGTAGTCTAACTGCAGTCAACTGTTGAGGCCTCACCTCTCAGTCGCCCCCCTCCCCTAATTTGTTTGGCCCATTGGTGAAGTCCTCCGGAGCTGCTCACTCCACTGTCCAGTACCTCCGCCTGTCCCTGTCCCTGGTACTGGGCGTCAAACCCGCCTATGATGCTGAGCCACCTCAGTCAGCCACCGACAGCAGCCCTGCCATCCCCAGCAAAGCCAGCCACTTGCCGGAGTGAACCAGCAGATGCAGCCACCCTCAGCCAGCTGGGTTGGGAGACACCAACCAGGACCCACGCTTGACCCACAGCATTAAGGCACGCTAGAGGTAAGCCAGCGGTCCCGCCAACGTCAAACAACCGTAAGCCCAGTCAAGCCCAGCTCTAGAATTTGTGCCTAGCAGGCGACCTACCTGCTTGACTATTCAAGGGCGCAATCAATGTCANGTGAAGCGGGTCTATACTGCGACAAACAGGGCAGGCTGTACATAGTGCGCTTCCTGCTGTCGTGGGTAAGGGAAGTGAGTTAACTGAGTTGCATAAAGGGATCATCATTGGCTTTCGGCCCAAGCGGCGCAGCATTTTGTAAATGGTGATTTTTGTTAACTGTTCACATGCCTCTGTGGTAAAGGTGNTAACTGTTCACATGCCTCTGTGGTAAAGGTGTATCGTGAGTGGACAAACTGCACCATTGGGAATAAATGTCGTCGAAACTGCGTAGCTCCAAGCACCATTGATGTCCAAGATGAACGTAGATGACGGCGGTGCATGAAGGCTACAGTGGAACAGCTCACCGTCCAAATGAACCAGGCGGTATCCAAACACGTGTCTACAACAACAGTTCAGCGAACCCTTCTGCGAATGGGGTTCCTGAGTAGATGGAGTGTGACTGCACCCATGCTAACAGAGGGACATCAATAAAAACGACTAGAATTTGCTTGACAGTACAGAGCGACTGGATCACTGCTGTTTGGCGACGGGTAGCCTCCGACAAGTCACATTTCCAGCTGCATAGAACGGATAGACATCAGCATGTCCGGAGGGAAACGTCGGAGAACCGACACCCTGCATCCATTGCTGGACGAACACAAGGTGGTAGGGGCAGTGTTATGGTCAGGGGAATGATCTCGTGGTATCTAGGTCCCATCATCCGTGTGGAAGGCACTCTTGATCGATTTGGTTATGAATCCATCCTCGCCAATCACGTCCACCTGTACATTTCCTTGGGAAGATGGGAACTTCCAGCTGCCACACGGCTAAAATTGTCCCCACATAGCTGAAAGAGCATGATCAAGACTTCAAAGTTCATCCCTGGCCCCCAAACAGCCCCAATCTCAATCCAATTGAACATCTGTGGGACCACCTCAAGCATCGTGTTCNGTTCATCCCTGGCCCCCAAACAGCCCCAATCTCAATCCAATTGAACATCTGTGGGACCACCTCAAGCATCGTGTTCACCATCTGTCTCCCCCGCCACACACCCTTCAACAGTTGTGGGATGCACTGAAGACAGTATGGCTCCAGATACCCAAGGAGACCTATCAGCAGCTGATGTGAGTCACTGCTAGCTCATCTAACCACTGTCCGTGCTGCGAAGGGCGATTACACTGGATACTAGCCGGTGGTCATATTAATGTGATTCGATTGTGCATATTCTACTCTCATGGAATATTTTCTTTTTTAAACTCATTTTTTTAATGCAGAAATTTAATTATCTGTAAAACAAAATATCCACTTCAACTTATACAAAGTTAGCATTTTATCTAAACTGAAAGAACATAAGGCATGGCAATTGATTTCAAAGTCACACTCAATCACACACTATCCAAAACTGACTCAGTTTGATGCAAAACTGACTCAGATTAAATCATTTACTACTTCTGGGGAAGTTACAGTTATGGATAAATGGTTTGTTTTCTATCACAGAAAAAGTGTTTAAACTAGGAATGCGNTACTTCTGGGGAAGTTACAGTTATGGATAAATGGTTTGTTTTCTATCACAGAAAAAGTGTTTAAACTAGGAATGCATCTGTTTGATTCTTTAATTCCTCAATACTATGATTCTCCACCAATAATCAAAATCAAAGAATCGAGATTTCCAGCAATCAATTCCAAGTACTGAAGTCGTGCCACGTCCGTTAGCAGAAAGTATGTTTTCTTTTATTGCTGGTAAACCGAATTAAAACTACATCCACGTTAATTACCAGGCAATACCATAGCCATACTTCTAGCTAAATGCAATTGTGTACAATAATATTCAGCTGCCATTACAAAGTGCAAATGCATTTTAAAAAAAAACTGTGCTGTTCTTTCCACATTCTCTTTCATTGACAGCAGGTAGCGCAGGGCGTTAGGGCAGTACAGCTAAATATAAAATGCATGCAAAAATAGGACACACTATTATTTCCATTTTATGCACTGTTTAATTAGAATTGTAGTAGGGGTATGTACTAAATTTTGGTCGTCTACTATGGAAAAAGAACCATCAAAATTTTGGTACCTTAAGTTATCAATTATTCATCTGAACTATTTCTGTCCCTTAAATTATGAATCATTTATTTATTTTTGGTTACTTTTGCTATACTACAAAATTTCTGTAGAATTGAGAATGAATGGACTATTGTAATCGACCCATCACTAGATTAAAAGAAATCAAATTATACAGTTATCACATGTACTTCTGTTAAAATAATACACAAATACACGCACTGAAAATAAATGGAACAAGAATAAATAATTTTCACATTAAAAATTGNTCTGTTAAAATAATACACAAATACACGCACTGAAAATAAATGGAACAAGAATAAATAATTTTCACATTAAAAATGGTTTTCTGCGTTTTCCTACAACATTAAGCTTTTTCTGTGGTGGTGATGGTAATTTTGTATGAAACTTCCAAATAGAATTCTGCACTTGAATGAATTTTACAAACAAACTGAAAGAGCAAATACTGGACACAATGATCATAAATCTCAAGAAAGTACATAGTTCCACAAATTGGTAGTTCTACAATACATTCTCAAGAAAACAAATATATATTCATTCAATTTTTATGGTGATCAGAAATGAAATAAACTTACAAATGCATTCACAGACAGAGCAATTATCACCAGTTTGTTAGTTGTTAATTTGAAGAACTTGACTGCTATAATTAAAACAAAACAAATGTTGCTTCATAACTTTGTACCTTTGTTTTGTATCTGAAGTACTTGTATAGCTCGTACTCTATACTGAGGTTGAACAGGAAAAAAATTATTCCAGCGACAAACATACTAGCAAGGTTCTTTCCAAGGATGCCCCATTTGAGTATGTTTGTCTTAATGGTAATTCCTGTAGGCAAACAAAAAAAAATGACTTCCAAAATTCAAAACTTTTGCATGCAAATGTTAGTAACATTTNGGTAATTCCTGTAGGCAAACAAAAAAAAATGACTTCCAAAATTCAAAACTTTTGCATGCAAATGTTAGTAACATTCAACACAATTTACAATAAAACAGTCAAGTGAACAATAAAAGGATTTAAAGGAATGTGTGATGCAAATGTTAGATCTTAATTAATTCACTGTATAAATTTGTAATTTATTATCTCACGAACAATAGCCTATTGTAAAACACTTTTTATTTTTTTTACCTGCTTTGGTTTTTTTTATTAGATTTTTGAAATTAATTTAAAAGAAAGCTTACCAAACTTTAAATTTAGTTTCTTCACCTTCAGCTGATAAATGCGTTTTTAACTTTTGAGCTTTAAGTTATGAAAGACTGATTTAGGTTTGAGAAACCTTGATTTGATAAAAAGTTTAACAAACTTTTAGATCAGAGCATGTAGCTGGACACTGAGGGTTATAGGGGGAGGTGGTTACCTTGCAACCCGCGTTGCAACCTTGCATCCTCTCTCTCTCTCTCTCTCTCTCTCTCTCTCTCTCTCTCATTTTTCTGTTTCTCTCTCACCCATGCACCTTTTTTATTCCCTTGACATGCCTTCAAATGTAATGGCCTATTAGACACCTTTGGTCGTCTAATAATGGGTGAGCACCAAGCCCTAGTGTGGCGCAACTCACGACAGGGAGAATCAGAGGACGTGGTTTTGAAATCACCTTATTTATTCATTTCTGTCTCAAAATTACAAGTTTTTTTGCAGCAAAATATAATTAATTACTTTAAAAGACAGACATTTGCCAAGTGCGCAAGGTGTCGCCAACATGTAGCGGCGTGGAGGGGATATGGTTTCACCCCTCCCGCCACCCTCCCCTTCTCTGCCTGCTGCCGTGAAAGCACTGTCCAATCAATAATTTTTCCACGTGCTCTCAGCTGATTGAGTGCGCGCGGGACATTCCAAATTTGACTTGCATTCGGCGTCATATTTTCAGAGGGTTTGAAAGTTTTAGGTCGGCTTGCATTTGGTAATCTACTATATACTATATTTTGAGATGTTATATTCTTTAATTAAACAAGTTGAGGTGAATTTTTTTTAATGTATTATTTACAGTAATGCATTTTTTTTTAATTCCCATTTTTATTGTGTTTATTAGTTAAAATTTATTCACATAATATACAGCTCTCATTATACTCAAAATTAAGTGTAATAAGGTCAGAAGTTGTATTTTATTGATGTACATGTCAGAACCATTATCTACTGAAATCCTGCATGTATGGAAATTTTTTGACAGTCCCGTGAAAAACGGTAGATAGGGAGTCAGCTGCAGTTTAGGCCTGAACCATTTTGATAACCATTTTCCAAAATTTGAAAGAAACGCTGAAAATTTTAATTATGGGATTTACAGTGGCTACAGATGTATTTTTACATAGGCAATCTTTTTTTTACTCAGGTGACCATACTACAAATTCTGTTAGAGATGAGTTCAGAGATTTGGGCGGATGTTAACACGGTCTTGAGAGAGGATGAGGGTGAAATGAGGTGAGAATGTAGCAGTGCCAGAATACAAGGGTGGAGGAAACGGGAGAAATCCGAGGAAACCCACCGACCAGCGGCATCGTCCAGCACGATTCCCACTTATGAAAATAAAGGAGTGACCCGGCCGAGGATTGAACCCGGTTCGCCTTGGTGGAAGGCGAGGAGTCTAAAACTGTGATAGAGGGGAGGACTGTGAAGATAGCGTATTTGTAGGATAAAAATTACAAAAAATGCACAAATAATTTAAAATGCAAAATATAAGTTTGTAAACAACAGAGTACAAAATATTCAAAGAAAGAAATGCTTATTATTACAGGTTATTGTATTACAAACCTAGTACAGTTTTACAAAAACAGTCATTAATTTGTAATTTTAAGTAAAACACATTTTTGGGTGGTATGTTCGATTAGGTCAACTTCAAAGATTTTTTTCGACAAACTATTCTTTCATAACTAAACCTTCCCCTCACTGTGTGTATTTATAAAAGTGGATGAATAGCTTTTTATGTAAGATAAAATAATTTGTGACTGTGGACAAGTTCCAGTTCTCGTAGTCTTTAAGGGATAATGGGATATGATTGTGATAAATACACAGTCAGCAACTAACACAAAAATAGTATCTCGCTGCACAGTACAACAATAAACAAAAAAAATTATATTATATAGAAGACCAAGGCAAATGGCCACGGGCCTTTCCTTTGGCACAAACTACCTCTGACAGGTATAATGAACAGAAGCCAGTATTGCAGTGAATAATGCATACTGGGGGAGTATGCAAGTCATAAAAGTGATAGCGTGACAAAAATATTAATATAAGAGAGCACTTTAACAAACAAACCATAACACTATACAGTACTTAATATGGGATGGGGTATTTATAATTTAAATGAATAAAATTATGCTATCCAGTATCTACATAGTTTAGTGTAAGTTACACTTAATTCGGGTTTAAGTTATTAACTTAGGCATTTCGATAAATTGAAGGAAAACCAAAAATAAATACTATTTGAAAAAATTATATGATTTTTTTAGAAGTATATATACATCTCTTTCTATTTTTATAATGGCTACGCATTATTCTGTGTTTAATTGATAGAGTACTTGGTCTCATCTCAATTCTCGAGGATATTTCTAATCTCGTCACGATTTTATCTCAAACAACATAATGCACTTCTCGCACACCTCTAATCTATACAGTTTTAGGCTGTAGTTACATTGTTACAGTTCTCTCATCCTGTATATAAATGTAACACATTTTTGAGTTCCAGGATGCTGAAGCCTCCATTGCCTGAAGAAGTTGCACCAACAAGTATAGCATCGCAATCATGTATCTATCTACGCAATAAATTTGTCATCCTGCAACTTATGTGGGTGTCCGTCTCTAATACCAATCTGTGAACAGTTATGGTACTCAGGC
Organism: Clitarchus hookeri; assembly: GCA_002778355.1. Taxonomy (NCBI): domain Eukaryota; kingdom Metazoa; phylum Arthropoda; class Insecta; order Phasmatodea; family Phasmatidae; genus Clitarchus; species Clitarchus hookeri. The sequence goes on from NQII01009958.1 coordinate 47,553, forward strand.
AGACAATATTTATGTTTACACCAAAATGCCTACATGTACAGCAGAATATCTATCCATCATTTTTCAGGAGACTGTCAAAAAATGTCCATACTTGCAGACATTTAATGGATGGAAACTTAAAATGTAAATTAAAAAAATTAATTTTCTTAAAATTTTTTTTAACATACTGATTGACACGTTAGTTATACGTGAAGTTTAACTAACCAAAAACAGTAAAAATAAGAATCTTAAAAAAAAAAACTTCATAATAAATAAATAAGGCATTAAATAGATATTTCAACTCAACTCGCAAACACAAAAAAAATAACATAAAAGCAAACTAAGGGCCATGGTGGCCGAGTGTTTAGAATGCTCGCCTCCCACCATCGTGACGGACAATGCCACTGGTTGGCTGGTTTTCTCGGGGATGTCCCGTTTCCCCCACCCTTGCATTCTGGAGCTGCTCCATTCTCACCTCATTTCACCCTCATCGGCTCTCAAGACCTCGTTAAGAGCTGCCCAAATCTCTCTCAACTTAACTCTCATAAAAGCAAATAAAATGTTTCTCAAGCAGATGAGCTGTGTTTATACAAAAACTAGCACTTGAAACACACTATTAAAATTTACAAAACTTACAATATTTTAGAATTTATTTTATAATTACTTATCTTGTACATAATTAAAATGACACTGTCAAATGTCTGTAAGAAACTCTGCCTACTTTAACTATCTCCAATATACTTAAACTCTGACTAATTTAAAAACTAGATTCTCACATACAGGAAATAGCCACCGACATAGGATAAGTATTATCCAAAGAACAACAGTTGCAGATACAAGCCGAGAAATTACATGTATTGCAGTAAATGGAGGTCCTTAAAACTGCATTACTGTTTTTTAACTTTCTGCTGTTATCTTTGTTAGCTATATATTTAAAAATCAGTTACATTTTTCAGGAGAGAATATTTATGTCTGTGTAGTTGCAACATTGCATGGCAAGTCGATATCTAGGCTGTTTCTTGTAGCTATCGCATAATTGCTGCTAACAAGACTGATGATATAACCTACGATTTTCATAGCTGAACTCTTATTGCACTCAGCTGTTTTAGTTTTGTTAAGTCACTTTTCAGTCTGCATTTTATATTACTTACTAAAGGTGAGTGTAATTTGAGATGTCTATTGTAAAGATTTATTCATTTTTGTGATGATGCAATGCAAGTTTATAACAACACTGTGAAGAAAACAACTGTAGTTTGGGTTGTAATTTCTGTGTCAATAGTAAACAATGGAAACTTGGCAAATCTAGTTGTTCGCAAACAGTAAATAATATTACCATTACATATAAAAATTTCTTATTATTAAATTGTTGGAAATTTTGTTTAATCAGTACAGTAAAAAATGTTAGTTAAAGACTGATAAAAACTGATGTTTTTGGCATTATTTATGTAGGAATTGTAGTGGGACCAGAGAAAATCGTTGGTCACTAGCAGACTTCCAATCCAACCATTTTCAATGTCTAGGAGTTTTTCCACTGTATGAGAAAATCTCCCAACATATTCCATCACTGCACTCACCATATACAGCGAGTGACTGAGATGCAAAGTGGTTTGCTGCAATGTTCATGAGGCCCTGCCCCAGGCAAAAGTGTGGGAATATGAGGAACACCTGCCTTATGATGCTTGCAATATACTTCAGCTCCTGAAACATACCCACAATGCACCACACCAGCTTATTATGGGTAAAATCAAGCAGCAGTCACTAACACTTTGCGCAACACATTATCATTATTTTGTTTTGTTGATTCTCTACATTGTAGACAAATTGTTTATCATAAGGAACCACAACATTTTCTACAGTCTACTAAATATAATTTCATAAAATCTTACATATATTTTCAGTTTTTCAAGAAACTGTACCTGCATTGCATTTGGTAATAACAAATTGCAGAAAAAATTAAATTGCTACTCTACACTGCAGGACTATCCTAAATGTGTAAACAGGTGCTGCTGAAAGAGTTTTCATCACAAGAAATTTCTCTTTGGAGTCATCCAAGAAAAGGGAGCTGAAATACTGATCTCTGTCTAACGATGCCAAAGAGCTAAATTCACCCCAGGCTACACCAGAAGGCTGCAAGTTTGTGCACGCGAGTTAAAACAAGCACATAAAATAGAGGATACTTCCCACTTCTCCAACTTTTTTGAAGCCTTGCTAAAGTTCTACTTTACAGCTATTCCCCTGCCTCATGCAAACAAAGCTCAACTGAATCTAGAAAATTACACCAAAGGGACAACACACTGCATTTGTGCGCACTCCAATAACATTTTGCAAGAGAACTATTTATTACTAGGCAGGCATTACCGACACACCTATTTTTTTCTGTCTGTTATTAGCCTACTTTCCGAAGGAAAGAAAGGCTTGAGATCACTTTCCTGTCGTGTGTGTGTGTAAATGTGCGTGTGTCCCCCTTTCAATTTTTGAACACTTCAACCGAATTTCACCAAACATGGTACACACGTAATAATTAGTACGGACAACTGACTCTTTCATAGCTACTACAATACTTTTTTGTCCTCCATTTATGAAGATTGCCACATGGAAATTATGGAGGTTTTACGCCATGTCTCGAGGACCAAACAACCAATTCCCACCAAATGTTACACTGGGACATTTCAAATAAATTTATACCAAATTGTGCACCCCATTAATGCTACAGAAGACCATGTAAACTTTAATTATTTAAATGGGTCAGACAGTAATGTTCAAATTGGCAGCTTCATAAATCTTTTAGGTAATTTTAACAAATATATTTAACAATTTAACCAAATTCAATCAAAATTTGTATGTAGACAGTATACATTGAAGGCATAGTCTTATTTAGAGCATCTTTTTCTGGCGATTTTGTAAAATAGCATCAAATAAGAAAATAAAGTTTTCTATGTCATATCTCAGGGACCAAACAATCAATTTCCATCAAATTCTTCACACAAGTAGCGCTACGGTAGGCCATGTCAATATTTTAGATTAGTAAACCCTATAATTTGAAAAATTACACTGATTAAATTCTAAGTTGATGCTTCGAATCCAACCTCTGTAATGCAGTGGATTGCACACTAGCTTATAGTACGAGGTTTTCTGGGTTCAAGTCCTGTGTAAGGCATTTGTGTATTTGTAATTGTCTCACTATTTACATATGTTACTGGTTTCATTTGTAAAGTTATTGCTTTTAAAGAGAAGCCAAGTCTTTCCTACCAACTCAGGTTTTAAGAAATTATTTAAAAATTAATTACATCCATGTTGAGTAAAGTTATGACATGCTCAAAGCATTTCACATTTGTTTCTCACAGTTAATTTAAATCTTCAAGAGATTTATACAACCAGAAAATGCTTTCAACGGACCTGTAATACGTTACCTGCAATTTTCAAAGAAGTTATTAAAACTCCATACATCATGATAGCAGCACAAGTGCATCAAGTGCATACAAAGACTGTAATACAATCAAATAGAGCATAAAAATAACAGAATTTTCAAACACTATAATAAAAAACACATTTTAATAAAACTGATTAATGACTTCAAAGCAGCACTAATCAAAACATGTTACTCTGAAGGCTTAGTAAATAAAATTAGAAACCAAAAGAAAATTGCAATGTGAAATGCATATATAAAATACATGCTCAGTGAAAAATTGTTTACAACTTGACTTCTCTCCAATTTTACTTTGTTTATCCATGCAACCTCTGTTACAACCACCAATCTTACTACTGAGAAAGTTGCAGCACTGTCCATCAATAGAAAAGCACAAATGTACATTATTAAATAATATTTTTGAAATACACTATNTGAAGGCTTAGTAAATAAAATTAGAAACCAAAAGAAAATTGCAATGTGAAATGCATATATAAAATACATGCTCAGAGAAAAATTGTTTACAACTTGACTTCTCTCCAATTTTACTTTGTTTATCCATGCAACCTCTGTTACAACCACCAATCTTACTACTGAGAAAGTTGCAGCACTGCCCATCAATAGAAAAGCACAAATGTACATTATTAAATAATATTTTTGAAATACACTATATGTATATGTAATATACATATATACACATGTAGCATTCAGATTTGCACTAACTGCAATCATTTAAAAAACCAACATTTTAAGCAATATTCAGCAGCAAGTAAATTCCTTGATTTCTCTTTCTTTTTCTGGCTTCAGTCATATTAAATGACGGTGAACAGAAACAGCGCACTGAAAATTATAAAATATTTAACCTAAAAACTTACCTCGTCATCAAAGATCTCAAGGACAAAAGTAGCAATGGTGGTGATGACCCCTATGAATACATTTGTACAGGACAGAGCTACAAATGCAGTACTGGGCTCAGAAAAAACGAAGCTGAAAGGGTACATCAAAGGTATGATAGCCCACCTGGAAATCACACAAGAATTATGCCCTTTGCCTACTTACCACCTATAAATAAGCAATACACATCTTTTGTCACAGTATATTATCAAGACAAACTTGAAATAATATCAACATGCATTAAAGTAATTAAACTATCACTCTATATTCTACAACTTAACACTCTGCTCATGCAATTATGTTTCGCTAAATCCAAGTGTGTACCACCATTACCAAAACACAAAAATTAATAATTTTCTCCCACGCATAACCAATATGCATCACCCTCAAGCATGCACACACCAACTTACAAATTTCCTGCTTCTGTAAAAGAGTGGAATTATTCTAATACTGCATGATTAAGGGCAGTGAAATTACGCAAGATTAAAGTAGTTTAACTTTGACAGAATGATGTACCGGCAGATGTAAAATTTGTGCACATAAATTACAGAGGTTCAGTGCATAAGATGATAGTGAATTCTCATGGCCCACTACAATAAGGAAGCACTCATTCACATAGCAGCCATTTGCAAAATAAAAGCAGTTCACTGTATGCCTATAGTACTGCAATATGCCTTGTGCTTAGAAAGTTCCAAGAAAAATTACTGGCACCTTTCATAATGGACATCATCAGAATTCATTTATGTTGTTTAAAAAAAACAAAATCAAATTATTAGACAAAAATGAGGATGTCATGGTTGACAGTAATGATCACAAATGCATTTTCACTGTGCAAAATTTAGTTAATTTTTTTCCTTCAACTTCTAGAATATCATTTTAATTACACAATTTTACAGGCAAAGAATGGTGCCTATGGCTATAACTAGTACAGTAATCAGTTTACAGTACAAACAAAAGCACAAGCAAAGAATTTTGTTCTCTCATAGGCATAAAATGTATGCAGCACAACCTGGTTAACCGCAATTCACTATGAATCATTAAAAACCTGAAAAAATTTTTCAAGGTGGTGAACAATTGTGCAATTACAGAGCAAATATTCCCTTAAAGGGTGTAACGTAAAATAACCTAACTGTTGTAGAAACTGTCGAAAAATTGGGTACAAAAATTATTCTATCCCACTCCAAACCAACACTTTACTTTTTCCTGCCCATTACTAGAAGAAAAGGGGAATTTCCTTCTGAATTAAATGCAACACTGCTATCACACTATAAGCTAAGTTTGGTTGTGATAATATTCTAGTACATATTCTTCTAGTGTGCTCAGTTTCAAAAGAAAGTCATTTCCTCATAGGAAAGCATTTGCTCAACGTAATTCTGCTCTGTAAAATTTATAAATGCTAATAATGCTATGGAACAAAAAATAAATGCTGTAAACTGCACTCAAAAATGCTATTTTCCACCCTCTCTTCACAATTTAATGAATGTATTGTAACTACTATAAGACATTGTGAACTATCACAACCACTTTGCCAAAATACAAGCCATCCCGAGCAATAACCATTCAACACCAAAAATCAAATGAAAAATGTATGTAGAAAGTTTCTCACCCATAAATGACTAACAGCAGTACCAGACCAGGGAAGTTTGACTCCGAGACATAAGCCTGTTCGTTGAATGCCAAGAACACAAACACACACAACATTGCCGCTAGCATGTATCCCATCTGAAACACAGTACCACACAATTAATTATGCTCTTATTTTTCAACATAATTTATACAAATAGGTATGAGATTGCACTGCTATGTTACAAATTTGTATAATGTAAAGAATTAACTTGCTTTTAGTTTGTACCTTAAAGAAAGAACATATAAAAATACCAAGCTAGCATTGCTGTTATTCCAAGATTCATTTAATTCTAGGAGTCAATAATATAATTTGAATGTAAATTGTTGGCACTAACCACAGACACATAAGCCTAGGTTATGGATTATTAGGCGATCACTATTGCCCCCACACCATATGTCATCAGTGTC